>SNQJ01S0017321.1:130630-145953 GCA_010110895.2 Picea sitchensis
TCATTTGTCGACGATCGATTGTGAGAAACTCTCTTGTAAAATCTCTCTATAATCTTTTTCTTTGCATTAATAAACTACTCCAAGTGGACGCGTTGGCTGGGGCCGTGGATGTTTCCCCGTAGGGGTTTTACCACGTGAAAACATTGATGTGTTGATCTTTGATCTGGTTATGTGAGTGGTTACTGAAGGTGTTCGTCCCCTGTTGGAATACCTGTGTTATCGAACATATGCCACTCTTGAATATGATCGGAGATGTGGGTGGCCTTATCTAGATGAAAATCCGAAAAAAGTTCTATGTCGGCATCGCAATGAACCGATAATTGAAAGTGGTTGAGAAAAACTAGGACCATCTAATTGAAAATTCCATAAGTGCCCCTAGGTAGCTTGATGTACCACTTCGTGGAAACCACATAAGGGTGCATTGAAATAGTCTCAAACAAACATAATATTCATTAAGAGAGTTAGACGAGCACCATAGGTAAAAGGTAGTCACATGATCACCTGGGTCCTCACCAGTTTTTCCCTCAAACTTTGGAATGTTAGAGAGAATCTTGGTAGGGAGGGGGGGGCATGATAGATCATGACGCATTGGTTCATTCATCAATTTTGACAAGTCTGGAATATTTAACATGGTCAAAAAAGGGATTCAGGGTTGCGACATCTGAGCCCATGCTCCCATGAAAGATTGGTTTTGAGAGATCGTGGTCCAACCAGGGTTCTGGTATACACCATGGCCCTGTCTGGTAGGATAGTATCCTCCTCCCCAATGATTCATAAAAGGTTGTAAGGGCACCATCCCCGAGGAATCCACTTGCGGGGAGAAAGTGACATGATGGTTACTCATGTGAGGATATATGTTTCCCCAATATGAAGGAACTCCATGTTGGGGGTTTCCCATACCATAAAATTGACTCCCACCTGATGAAACACCAGATGTTAGAGGGGGGGTGTCATAATAAAAGCGTTCGTAGGAATCGACGTTGTGTAAGAAGGAATGACAGACGAAATATAAGAAGTAAATTGACTTCCCATTTGAGCACTCCACCTTGGAACATTGAAGCTAGGATTGGGTCCAAAGGAAGGAGGATTCCAACCTCCTACCATGGGATTTGGTTGATGGATATGACCCCCACCAAACGATAAAGGAGTATAAGGAGGCATCGAACCCCCATACCCAAAACTAGGATTCACATTAGACGTCGAAACAGAGGATGACAAGTGTGAAGTCATGTTTGGAATACCAAAAGATAAAGGATTAGAGGCCCAAGGCATTGAATGAGTGTTGTTATTCGATGAGCCACCCAGGAATACAAAAGGATTTGTTCCCATGGGTTGAGCAGAGACCATGGGTTGGGAAGTATTAAGTGAGGGATTCTTCGGAATCCAAACCATTGATGATGTAGGAGTCGAGGGGACTCCACTAATTATAGTGGAGGCTAGATTCGAAGGGCTTCCCGATACATTCATATCTGACTCAGTACTCATGGTAGGACGATCATGAGTCTGGGAGGAGGAGATTTATGTACCACGTTTATTAATTCTACGTCTTTTAGAAGATGTCTTTGATATAGGAAAAAACCTTGGTGGTTGATTCAGAAGATGAAGAGACCGATGGGGAAGCTAGTCTTTCTCCATGATGAGTCAGAAGTCGTGACACAATACAAAATCCTAAGGCCAACTAATAATCAAAGAGCACACTCCTGAATAAAACTAAAGGAAAATGCACTAAAATAGGATATGATGGTTGAAGGGACCTCTCAAACTAAATAAGGTATGCCTCTCCCAATAGTTAATGAGACTCCTGAACAATAGAGTGGAGGTAACAGAACCATTTATAAGGACCCTTGTATGCTTCACATCATAGTCAGTCAGATTCCTCTGGAGAGAAAATTCTCCATAAATTTTGTGCGTTGTACGATCCCTATCTGACTCTAGGTACCTATGAAATAACCCATGTAATAAACCTATGTGGGTACCTATATCAAGCAACTAAAATCACCACGATATAACCAATGCTTAAGCGAACATTCGCAGGTCTAATCCACCATATGGGCAGGGTAGCAAAGCCTGAAATCTTGAAAGCATTGCCTCTCAAGGAGGTAAAGGCACTAGTGAAATCCCCAAATATGAATAGAACCCTAGAAATATCTCTAATTCTAGGAAGGTATTATAGGTCTATCTCTACAACCAACTTCATGCGACGTCGTGCTTAACTCTGGTGTGAACGGAGCCTCCATAGGACATCAATTACACAATGGGTTTCACCACTCCCTGGTCAGACACATACGTTGATTTTTATAGCCTTGGAGAAGTTTACTCAAAAAATCCTATTCCAAGGCCCTAAGTCCTACACTTGTTTGTGTACCCTGAAAAATAAAATCGTTTCTAATCAATTTTAATTATGCAGGGTTAATTTTAATGGATTTTGCTAACTCAAGATGTGTGATCATGAAACTAATGGTATAATGACTCAGCATATATAAAAAGAAGAAAATATAAAAACATTGCTAAGTACAAGTCTTGATTTTCAAAGATATGGTATGTTTTTAAATGTTGTTCTTAGAATGCAATCTCTACAATTTCAATCAAGTGCAATCTTTCCTAACATGCCAAAACTAATGCAATGCGGACAAAAGTGAAAATGCTCTGAATAATATGCAAAAAAGTAAAATATTTTTATATTTTCAATATAATAAAACAAAAATATAAGAACTGAATAAACAACTTCTCAGGCAGACCCTACTACACGAAAAAAGAGACAAACCAAGAAGGACACTAAGAAGCGACTACCTATACCAGAGTACAAGGACAACAAATGAGTTCACACAAAAAATTCACCAATAAGTTAGTTTACGATCACTTTGTAGGCACTCAACAGTGAGGACAAGGACCCAAGAAGTCTTAGCAACCAACAAAACTCACCCAGCAAACACTAAACTCAACCAAAAAGGCTCAGAAGATAGTGTACATGAATGTTCAGGGAACAAAGGCGTATGTACGCGCCCTAAAGACAAACAACTCGCATATGTACGCGATTGTCAAGGGAAAACCTGTGTATGCCAAAGAAGAAACTGCATGAGCAAGGGTTATGCCAAAAAAATCAGATACAAAGAAAAATAAATGATGGCAAGCAATAGGTGACACACAAACTCTGGAAAACAAAGAGCAATAAAGGAGAAAAATCACCCAATACCCCAAAAAAGGAAATCATCCCCAATGGAGTCGTCAATTTTGTTACAAGGAAAATATCTATGGTAAGAGGTAAACCACAACACATGGAACGACACCCATAAATCAACTCTAAACTCAAGTATGTTAGATAAATAGAAATGCTAACAAGAGAATGCTAGAAGCCTACCTCATCCGGACGTCCGAAGAAGACCGTGGTTGAGCTCACAACCGAAAGCTTGATACTTGCAACTTGTCCTCAAAAATCAAGATATACAAGCATATAGAAATTATATAGAATGTTAGCATATAAACTAGAATAATCCATTAACATGTATAACAAATATGCCCATGGAAAGTAATGTAAATATTTGTGACAAATAATTGGATGAGAAAAGAGTATTTCTATTAATGTAATCAATAGAAGTATATAGGTGACAAAATTCTATAACGACACATATCGGAACTGAGAAACTAAGTCCCTCAAGTTGGGCCTTCACCACTTCAATCCTCCACAAAGGAAAACTCACAAGTAGTAGGAGTAATTGAGTTTTTCCTTCTCAATATAGGAAGAGCTTGGGGACTAAACACAAGAAGTTCAAACTTTTAAGAACAAAGGGATTTAGACTCAATATGAAGTGAAATTTCTCCAGAGTGTCTTTGCTCTCAATTATGCGTGTCTTCAAGGCTTGTATATGGCTCAATTTATAGTCTCCAAATGGAATTGAAGGGTCAATTCGGAGCATTTCCAGTATATGGAAGGTCAAGGATCATGGATCTTGTGACATGGCGTGGAAACCCGACATATTTTTAATTTTTAAGCACAAAACCTAATGTATGCGAATTGTAATGGAGCAACCTGCGTATATGAGACTTGTCTAACTGTGGCCCATGTATATGTGCAAAACTTTGAATTTTTTACTCTGGAATGAACAAAAAGGGGCACTTGAGTTTGCAGAGGGAAAGGGAAGGCCATCAAAGCAAGATGCATGGAGTGTGGAAAAAATTGCTATAACACATAATCTCTTAGAGAAAGGATGACAGTGAATTAGGATGCTTTCTTGGAGTTATCTCAAGCCTTCCTTATTACCCCTTAGTGTGTAATCTTAGATTGGAAGTCATTAGAAGAGTGTTCCTTGTTCACTTGCAGTGATCCTCGCTTATTAAATGACAACACAAAKTATTTTGGGTTTCCTAAAACTGAAGGTAAGKATTAATCRTGAGGCATATAAGTTCACCATTTTTTAAAGTGATGTGTAGTTGTCAGCTTTAATTATTTTGGTTTATTCAATGACGAGCTAATAAGAAATAACACTCTAAAATCATAAATCGTAAAAAAGAGCAATGAACAACGAAAAAGATGAAAAATATTTTATGATTGTGTTTATGTTTTCAACATTCAATCTATATAAATGTTGATATATATGTTTTCTATAAACACAAATACAATTATTAAATAGATTCATATTAAATTTTACAACTCATATTATTGAATAGATTATAACATCCATTCCAATACGTTGATCTAATATAATATTTTATAAAATTACAATTAAAGTAATAATAATAAAAATGATTTAATCTCATTGATAGTTATCTTCTTCTTTATTTCTTTTTGTTCCACCTCATTCTCATATGTTGATCTAATATAATATTTTACAAAGTTAAAAATAAAGTAATAATAATAATGTTCTAATTTTATCAATATTTTTCTTAGTCGTTTTGTATTGTTGTTTGTAGTGAATGAATTTATATGTAGAGGGCGCTCCACATAGAATAAATAGGTGTAGGAATTGCATAGAGAGTAATTAGGTGCACCTAGAGTAATTAGGTATAGGCCTTGCACATAAAGTAGGTGTGCATTTACAATGACCGGCCAAGATGTAATGCTAATAAATTAAATAGAAAAAATAAAGCTACCTCAATAAAAATGAAAAACATTTTTTATAAAAAGAGGATCATTAAATAATAAAATAAACTAACATAGATCCATGTGATCTTTGGATCTATCAAGTGTCAAAAGGGATCAAATCCCTTGAGGTAAACCATTTTTAGAGTGGAAAATGTAAGGAAGATATCTCCTTAAGATGGATCTATTCTAGTTGATTTCTAAATTGTGGTGGATATTCCACTCCAAGAGTTCATCACAAGACATCATATAATGTTTTGAGTCATTTTACTATATAGTATTCTAGTGAAGATTTTAGACTTAATATTTGTAACACTTCATCATAATAGATCATATAATGTTTTCCATCATTTCACTATGCATTATCCTACTAAAGACTGTACACTTAATATCTCTAACTTACTTAATATTTCTAACTTTAACAAGCAAATTACTCAATAAGATGAAAAAACTAAAATGAAAGAGACAAACAATAACACACCATCCACATAATGAACACATGATGTACCCTGGAAAGATGAAAAAAACATTGTTAGAAGGTAAGGCCTATGCTATGTTGTTTTCTTCTCAAATATGAAATGTCACGATAAAGAAAGGGGCATTCATTATGGAGATACCATGGACATTATGGCCAATATGGCTACTACAAGATCTCCTTCTTCCTCATATTTCCCTTAATATGAGACTTCAATGCTCTGGTCTTCAATGGAATAATACTCAATACAATAAGAATGGAACCCTTAACTTTTCTAGTAGCCCTGTTTTTAAGATAGCCTTATAGTGGTTTAGTGTTTTCATGCCTCAATCCCCAATTATTATTATTGTTTTGGACCTTCTAAACTAATCTTGAAAACCAACACATAACTATATCCATATGTGAGATCCATATAAATGACTTGTCATCATATTGATCAACAAAATAAATCAACTTACAAAAAAAAACATAATTATATATATATATATAAATAAATAAATAACATGAAGTGTCTTTAAAATGAGTTTCATGTCACTAAGAACTCACAAAATTCTTAAAATGCATAACAAGCTAATAACCATTACAAGCCAACATATCTCCTCTATTTTCACTGCGAAGCCTCTCGACACACTCAAAATAAAACATAAAAATTAAAGATCAAAGCAAAAAGTTTACCCATCCCACCGATGTTAAAATTGTATAAGACTTTGGAAGGGTATATACGCAGTTCTTGCTAATAAATTTATTCAAATAACATTACAGCCAAGTTAAAAAGCTGAAGTGCTTATATATATATATATGTCCATAATTACAGGACCTCAATCCAATCAGTTCCATCGTGCATGATAAACAGGAAGCTCAGCTAATTAGACAGGGTTCGTTCCGTTCCATCATTACGGGGTTATTTAGGGTTATTTTAAATTAGTTATTTGCATTACATTTAAAAGTTGATGTTTAAATTCTAATTATATTTTAATTAAATTATTTTTTTTGTAATTTAAGAATTTTTTTCATAAAAATTAAAATTAAGTGATATAGATTTTCAATTTCAAAACAGTTTAGAGGATTTGGGATTTCTATTTTTTTAATTTTTCATGTGAGTTTAATCAAAAAAAAATTAGTGAAATCACTTTTTTATATTATTTAAATTGCATTTTTTAATGCATAAATAGATTCAAAACAGTGAAAACCTAAATTATACAAATTTAATTACTCAAATTTGAAGTTTCAACAATTTTTGACACAATTTCAATAAAAATTGATCAAAAATTTTACCCATAAAAACTAAAAAAAAATCGAGCATTTAGACACTGAGTTTCATTTATATAACTAGGATTCAAAGAATCCTAGAAATCTCAAATTACATTTAACAATTATTGCGATTTCACTGAATTTATTTATGACAACGGTGAGCTTAACTTTGCAATTAAAAAAAAAACAATACATTGTCTGCCATTTCATTATATTACTCGATTCAAAGACTCATAAAACATTCAAATTACATTCAACAATTACAGAAATTGTAATGAAAACCGGATTTCAAATTTCCAAGGAATTAAAAAATGGAAAATTCACAGAAAATAACGCACGTATGGAAAGCCTCTCTGTGAGTGCAACTTTGTGTTCCGTCGTAAAGATGACTAACAGTTTTTTATTCTTCCATGCATTCCCTCGCGAAATTCCCTTTAAATTTGATAATTTGAGTAACCAATGCGTTCCACAGTGAGTAGCGAACAGTCCAACTTCATAGTAACCGGTACTTCTCTGAAATTGCACTCGGTAACCTCTCCCTTTGCATGGAAAAATGCATGGTATGCAAGAGTGGTGAACTTCTGTGCCCAAAATATTTACTATTAATAACAATCAAAATCCTACGTTAACTACCAGCGGGAATGCAGCGAATTTTATTACTTGCGTCTTTCTATAATTAAAACATTCTCGATCAAATAAATAGTGTAACCCAGCCAACGCTCTGCTATACGTCTGACCAAGCCATCCCGGGGAAGTGTTTATTCTCTTTTAGAAGGAATAGCTATGGCGGACACAGCCGATGGCGGCTATCAATCTCTTCCCTTTCACCATACCATAGAGGTTAAAGGCCGTAACAGAGGCAAACTCTGTGCTCTGTTTTATTTCAGCTGTATAATTTATTTCTTTTACCGTAGATTCTTCGGGACGGACTGGAAGACTGCCAATGCGTTTGAGGTAGTAGCGGTTTTCTGCGAACTTTTCTTTGCATATACTTGGGTTCAAAATCAGATTATGACCTGGTTTTTTACGGTTCGATATACTGATCTTGAAAGGCTTTGTCGAAGGTAATGCAATCGATTTTTTAATGTGCTCGGAATTGATGTTTGAAGAGAGTTTCAAAGAGTATGTATATATAAATATTCTTGATGGTTGATTTGCAGTTATGGTTACGCAAACCTGCCTCCTGTGGATATTTTTATCACTACTGTAGATCCATGGAAGGAGCCGCCCCTGATTCTTGTCAACACTATTTTATCAGTCCTATCAGTTGATTATCCCTTTGAGAAAATATCTTGCTATGTTTCAGACGACGGGGCTTCTCCTTTGAACTTTTACGCTGTGCTCAGAGCATACGAATTTGCTGAAAAATGGGTTCCGTTTTGCAAGAGCTTTAGCATAGAGCCTCGTGCTCCCATGGTTTACTTCTCTCGACCTGTAGAAAACCAGAGCGATAGTGTAAGGTCCAGTGGGGAGTGGGAGGAATTGAAGGTATAATGTATATTTTTATTATAGTGGGTCAGTTTAACTTGTTGTAATTAATGTAATTGGGTATTTGATTAATTTTGTGATTAAGTAAGAAAGAGTAGAGACAGATTTACTAGAAATATTATCGAGAAGCAACTCTTGGGTTCCCTACCAAATTTTCCTTTCAATCAAAAACTAAGACTTCTGATCACTTCTGATGGCTGATTTTTCTTTTGCAGCAAGAATATGAAAAAGTGAAGTTGGACATAAGTAGAGCCATGGAATGTAGTAAGGTGCCCAGTGAAGCACAGGAGATGTTTGACAAACTTTCCGGTAATCAGACAATTGATATTGGAAATCATCCAGGACTGATAAAGGTATTTGTGTTAATATTAGTATCTTTGATTCGTTGTTTTTAGATGCAGGGATGAAACAACAAATCCCTAAAATGATCATACATTTTGTGAAAATAGATTTTCGACCAATGGGTTGATCTGCCTCGATTAATTTACATCTCTCGTGAAAAGAGGCCTGGTTGGAAGCACCATTATAAAGCGGGTGCCTTGAATTGCCTGGTAAGAATCACTAAACCTGTTCTCCATTGAATTTCTAAGTCAAAACTTATTACAGTTAGCAACTCAGGTCTACATTGCAGAGAACTAGGTAGAATTAGTTCTGTATTCACTTTATAATAATTCTAACAGCCCAGAGGAATTTAAAAGAACTAATTAATGCGTACATATTGCTTGGGTCTATGTTAGTTTTTGAAAAAAATACGAATCAAAGCAAACCTCTTGGTTGGATCTATGTTAGTTTCTGTATCATGTATATTTTTTAATAAAACCCTAACCACGCAGGCAAGAGTGTCTGGCGTCATCACAAACAGTCCGTTCATATTAAACCTGGACTGTGACATGTACGTCAATAACTCAAAGGCTCTTCTTCACGCTATGTGCTTTCATGTGGACCCTCATATCCGAGAAGAGGATCATGTCAGCTTTGTACAGTTTCCACAGCATTTCAGTGGTATTGATGAACATGATACTTACGGCACCAAGATGAACTTCACTTTTGATGTAAGTTTTCTCTATCTTTATCCGCATCTGAATGATATATATTGCAAAAWTTGCATTATTTCTAATGGCAACATTAAACATTGAAATAYTGTAATGCACACTACAGATAGTCATAAGAGGATTAGATGGGCTTCAGGGCCCCGTCTACTTCGGCACTGGTTGTGTTCACAGGAGAAGAGCTCTTTTTGGAAGTAGACCAAGGTCACATTATACCAACAAYCATGCAAAACCCACAGGTTGCAACAACCCAGATCACTATTTCTTTCAAATTCAGTCCTCTTCAAAACKATTATTTTAAATAGTCATTTATACAATTTAGTTGGTTTAAACAATYATAAGTTTCTAAAGTTTTTATATTTGGTACAATACTAAAAAATYATTATGGAATSTAGAGGAGGTAGGATATGTATAYCTCCATARATTTTACCAGTMAAATAGWYARACAAATGAAGTCCCTTSWYMCACMAATWWGAWRTTTMACTWSACCRAYYTKAWAWATGAATTATTATTATTARATCAGTTTCCTTSTCTTGATTCCCARATCAAATTTAATGGTTATTATTTTGAACATGAAATTTTCAGGGATTCATCATAAAAATTCTGAACTATCATACGAAACCTTGAATGAAAGGTTTGGTGAKAACCCAACTTTTCTTGCATCAGTTGTGAGTACCATTGGCAGTGCAAGTCCAGAATCTTTAAACTTTTCAACGAAGGACATTCTACAGTTAATCAGCAGCAATTATGAGGCCAATACTAAATGGGGTGAAGAGGTAAGACTCATAGTTTCTAACCAACAAGCATCACTGTTAAGATCCAGGTAAATATGCGAAGTTAGTCTTCGTTAAGATGGGTAAATATGCGAAGTTAGTATTTTTCTTTTCTTCTTTTGAACAAGTTTTAAATCAGTTTTAAAAATAAACTTATTTTAGTTTTTTTTTCTTTTTACAGTAATTGTTTTATATCAACGTTTCAGATCAGCTAATCACGATTTAAGATAAAGAACAAAGGATAAAATATGATAATTATTATAATCTTTGCACCCTAGCTGAAGAATCCCCAACAAAATACCAAATGACTACTCTGGTTGCAATTATGATTCATATCGAAATAGAACCTTGATATTTTACTTTTGGAATTGAGAGTTTTTAAGAGAAACATATTTGGTCTGTAGGTGGGATGGATGTATGGATCATGCACTGAAGATATATTGACAGGATACAAGATGCACCGCAAAGGGTGGAGATCACTGTATTGTTGTCCTTACAACCCAGCTTTCATAGGCACTGCTCCATCAAAATTGGTAGATGTCTTAGAGCAACGTAAAAGGTGGTCTAAAGGAATGTTGGAAGTTTTCTTGAGTAAAAACTGCCCACTATTTGGCGGATATGGAAACTTGAAATTCCTGCAGAGACTCGTTTATATCCATATGTGTTCCCATGCTCTTTACTCCATACCACTTATGGTCTATGGACTTCTTCCCACATTCAGCTTGATCTCTGGCCGATTTTTCATTCCTCAGGTCATGCTTACTCAATATATTTCTTGTTAAAATTTCTGATTTCATAAATTTATAGGGTAATTGTGTTCAAATTTCTGATTTTATGAAATTACTGGGTATTTTTTATGCAAATGACTTATTTCTATACATATGAAAGCCAATTTTGATACTAAAATTGGCAATCTCATTGCAGGTATTAAATGTAGAATTCATTCCCTTCATCCTTATCTTTGGTTGCAATTACATGTTGAGCTTGGTTCAAAGTAAATGGTTAGGCATTTATCGGAGACAGTGGTGGAACAACATGCGCATGTGGATGATAATCATAGTCACTTCTGACATAGTTGCAACTTTTGAGGTGTTGCTCAACCTTTTAGGACTCAAGGAAGCTACATTTTTGGTCTCTCCAAAGTCGGTTAATGACGACAATAGTTCTGGAAGTGAAACAGCAGGGGGAGAATTTATTTTTGATGATTCTTCTATATTCATCCTCCCAACAGCGTATGTTCTTTTCAACATGTTGGGATTAATAGCCGTTCTGGTTAATTCAACACGTTACACAAAAATAATGACTGGTGAACTATTTTGTGTGTGTTGGATCCTCTTCAATCTATTCCCTTTTGTCCGGGGGCTCTTTAGAGCCGAAAGAAAAGGTGGTCTCAGCCGCACAACGATTATACATGCATGTGGTATTTGTATTGCATGTTTGGTGGTATTTGTATTGCATGTTTGGGCACAATGGTTGCCTTAAGTAATTGAAGGTGTAGCTCATGGCATTGCCCTTCAACAAACCGTTTTGAGAAAGTTCTTCTTATGAAGATCAACACGTTCTTATTTATTCTCCTGTAACAGAAAGTCAGTTAATGACGACAATAGTTCTGGAAGTGAAACAGCAGGGGGAGAATTTATTTTTGATGATTCTTCTATATTCATCCTCCCAACAGCGTATGTTCTTTTCAACATGTTGGGATTAATAGCCGTTCTGGTTAATTCAACACGTTACACAAATATAATGACTGGTGAACTATTTTGTGTGTGTTGGATCCTATTCAATCTATTCCCTTTTGTCCGGGGGCTCTTTAGAGCCGAAAGAAAAGGTGGTCTCAGCCGCACAACGATTATCCATGCATGTGGTATTTGTATTGCATGTTTGGGCACAATGGTTGCCTTAAGTAATTGAAGGTGTAGCTCATGGCATTGCCCTTCAACAAACCGTTTTGAGAAAGTTCTTCTTATGAAGATCAACACGTTCTTATTTATTCTCCTGTAACAGACTCTATTAGCAAACACAGTAACAACATTTTGGCATATTTATAAACTATGGTGAGAGCCATTCATGCTTGAAATTTGTCATGGCTGGTTTGTTAATTGACATGTTTTCTTGAGTAAATGCTGTTAAGGATTGGGATATTGACATTGTGTGACTAAGATGCATTAAAAGTCGATTTTGCAACATTATATTTGTTGTGTGAAGCATATATGGACAATTAAAGCACGGAAAACTAGCTCGTGGTTGGCACGGAAGTTTGCTTGGAGATGAAACAGAACTGCCTGACAAATTACACATAAGTACCTGTCACCTCTGCGATGGGAGAACGGGCACTATTATGCCATTTGGCATGCAGAATATAAACAACTGGGAACTCAAATATTTGCAAAGTAATGAACAATAGTTAAAAAATTATACATGCCTTTATGAGTAAAAAGGGGCGCCGCAAAACAGCAAGCCCCTCCATTACGTGGTAGTTTAAAGCTTTTGATATCACATGGATCTAATGGTTTCCACCACGTTCTAGTCATTGTATGCCTTCACATGAGTTAGATTTAGGGCATTAAGTGGTAAGTTAAAGCTTTTGATATCGCATGCATTCGATTTAGTGCATAGCTCATGGCTTCTAAGGTTTTGGATACCACATAGTATATATTTATTGGATGGAAATGGTATATTTAATAATTTTTTAATTATAAATTTTAATATTAGGATTAGTAATAGATGTTAGTAAATTTTTAATAGTTTTTTCAAATTAATGAATGAGATTTAATGTTTATGATTTATTTTTTTTTTGGCATGTTTGAATGTATAAGTTAATCTGTTAATTTTTTCACATTTAATTGATGTTAAGAATTTATTATCTAATTGATGTTAAGAATTTATTATCTAATCATCTGATTATTGACAAGCTTGGTCTGCATTATCTCTGTAAGCATCATTGGTACATTTAGAGCCCCTATGCAACTTCTGCTGACGGGCTTTATGAAGGTTCAAGATCAGCTACGTATTACTCTTCACTGTCTATCTACTGGATATCTTTCAAATAGAATCTTTCAGTTGCAGGTAGTGCAGGGATTATCAGAACACCATTATAAAATTGGTTGATAGTTAGGGTTACATAAAACCTCGTGATTACTAGTTAGGGTTACATAAAACTAATTACACCTCTCCACGATTTTGCTGAACCCAGGAGCAGGCGCGCACGGGAGCCGGATGGTGGTGAGGAACTAAGATTACAAAAATTGGCCACACAAAATTGAATATATTCATTTGATATGTTCATCTAAAAGTGTCGGTTTTTATCAAATCATGTGATCGTATGCGTTGGAGTGTTTCCCACCAATAATCACGAGGTTCTTTCAGTTAGAGGTAGCACAGGGATTTTAACAACACCATTAAAATTTGAATTTTAAGAACACCATTAAAAAATAGAACTTTTACAATAGTTAGAGAATAGTTAGGGTTAATGGTTAGGGTTTTTTCTATTAAAATTAGGGTTAGGGTTATTAATAATATATTAATTAATAGGATAGGGTTATTTTTATTAAATTTAGAGTTAGTGTTATTAATAATATATTAATTAATAGAGTTAGAGTTATTAAGATTAAGATCAATATAATAATTAATAATATATCAATTATTAATAAAGTTAAGGAAAAAGTTATTCCAATTAAAATTAGGGTTAAGATTATTAATAATACATTATTACATTAAAAAGTGATTAATATTATACTATAGTATTAATATTATGGATTAATTAATATTAACCATTAATAATATTAAGGTTATTAATAATCCCTCATAATTAAAATTGTTATTATTAATATAAAAAATAATTTATTATTATTATTATTAGTTAATAATAATACTAACTATTAATAATATTAATAATATTTTATTAATTGGTCACTATTGGTCATAACTAATAGTCATTAATAATATTATTAATAAAGTATTATTAATACTTTATTGTTATTATACATAATGCATTAATAATTAAAAATATCTCTAGGAGGCAAAAGCGGAGGGGTGCTCTTCCACCCTAGAGGAAATCAACTAATGGATTATTCTTGGAACCTAGGAGTCACTACCAATAACAAAGAAGAAGTATATTAATGCTCTCAATATAGTCGGTGACTCTAAAAATACAATTCGAAGCAGGGGAGATGTATGTTGATTATTGCATAAGGTGGCAAGGATAGAAAAGTACTTATCTACAGCCTAGTTCAAGAAGGTATCGTTAGTAGTACCCGGGAGATGCATGGCCAGCTTGTGAAGGATAATTCAGGAATTGATACGCAAGTATGTCGCACTAGAGGAAATGTGAGTCTAAATGGGAATAAGGTTTACTATGTCACTATGAAAAATTGGATATGTACTATGTATTGGAATCGCATGGGTTGCTTGTCTCCTGGTCATACTTGGCCATTTGACAGTCTCGGTGAGTATTCAACAAGATTGGGTTCTGAGATAGCAATTTGTGGCCTTAATTTGGTGAGTAACTCTGGAGAAGTTAGGCTAGGCTCTAGAAGGAATTCTGCAAAAATTCTTGTGCGGTCGATTAAGGTATTGAAGCATCTTATTTTCAGTGTTCAATTTCATCCTCAGCAAATTCTCTTAGACAAAGAAACTATTATGGATAATAGGGATTGGTTAGAAAACATGGATGAGGAAATGGAGGCTAGTAATGAGGAAAGGAAAATATTGTCTCTCAGAGTAAATTCTCTTAGTTCTACAACAAAAATCAATCTTGATACTCTTATTTAGCATCATGTTCTCATTGGCCAGCTTCAGGATGAAGTAGACTTCTTGCGTCATCGGCTAGTTTCACTTCAAATCCAGATAGCACAAAGCAATGAGAAACTTGGTAATTCAAGTTCGGTTGCAGGACAAGCAGGAGGAGAAGCAGCTGAAGTGGGAATTTTTTTGGATCTGAATGCACCTGTGGAAGTTGTTGAGGAACGTGAACAACCAGAGAATGATTATCTTCCAGAAAAAAGCTAATAATACTTAATGTATGTTTTTTCTAACAGTATGTATCATTGGTATTTTTGCCAAATCTATGTAGCTAAGAATAGCAGTAGTAGTAAGATATGGACAAGTGATAGATGGAAGATAAAAAACACATTGATAAAAGCTATGTTAGAGCTGGAATTGTGTTTTTTTTAACTCTCTTTTTTGTATCATGTGGTCTAGGCCACCCCTTT
>SNQJ01S0017322.1:0-74398 GCA_010110895.2 Picea sitchensis
TTAAAGTCACGTATATATAGATAAAATAGTCAACTAGCCATTAACACCGACCAATGAGATAGGCAAAATTTTTGTCGCTATTGACACGAAAGTTTGTCGCTATAGTGACGAAAATCCCGACTAGGTTAAATTAAGATTTTCATCGATATTGCGACGAACTTTCATGGCAATAGCGACGAAAATCCTGCCCTGTTTAAAAAAAATATGAAACTAGTGGAAGCATGGAAATTTTTTGTGGAATAATCTGCCCATATGTAGTAGTGTGTTGGAGCGAACACATTTGTTGGGCCTGCTTGTTCACTACTTTTAGAATAATGATTATCTTCTTATAATGCCCCTAGTCACACTCCTCAATTTTTTTTATTTTAGTTTAGCAAGTTTGTCTTTCTAGACATCCAACTCATGGTGTTGTGTCCTCACGATATCCTTGATGAGCCTTGTTTCACAAGTTGAGCAATGACATGGTTCTTTATTGTGTCTCCACATTGTTTTCACAAGTACCCAATGTGCTAGATGAAAATTGATACCAACAAATAGGAAGATGAAGATTAGATTCCGGCTGTGGTGGAACAAAAAGGCCTGTGGTTTAAAGGTTGTTGCGAACAATGGGCATGTTAAGCGTCGAGTGGTACATTCGATTGACCATGGGTAGTGGTAGAGTGTCATGTGTTCGACGAGTGACGGTTTCTTAGTATTTGTGGTGGGAAGAGTCGAATCACCACACTTTTTAGAAACCATATGATCCAAACTAAGGTAAGAATTAAATTGAGTGGAACCCATTAATTATAATTTCCCCCTGATCTAGGGATCTAGCCTCCTTGGCTAATGCATCGGCCCTGCTATTCTAGTGACAAAGAACATGGTGGTATTCAATAGAGTGAAATTCCCCCCCTTATTGAGTGATTCTTTAATAGTTTCATTCCAAACTGACTTGCTTGCATTTATTAGGGTTTCGAAGGCCATTGATGACCAATTTTGAGTCATTGATTACAATAAGATCTTTGTGTTTGTCTTCCCTTATAAGTTTTAATCCCATGTACACTGCCAAAGCCTCAACTTGATTATTCAAAGAGTGACCTAGTCCCCAAGCAAACGAAACCCCTATGTTCCCTTAGAGCCATAGAGAACTCCCCTCGCACTTGTTTCTCCTTATTTAAATAAATTAATAAATCTACTAAATAAATCAAAATTAGATATAACTAATTTAATTTAAACAACTTAATTAATTCACTTAATTAATTCACTTAGTTAATCTCATTAACTCTAATCAATTCACTTAATTAACATCACTAACTTTCTTCATTTTACTTAATTAATTCACTTAGTTAATCTCATTAACTCTAATCAATTCAATTAATTAATAATTATAGTAGGATTTATACATTTAGATAAGATAAACAAACAACCTAAATTTAATACATTTATAAATACTAGTGTACATGCACAATGTATTATGCATAGTCGGTGCATACATAGCTCATGCGTGTACTAATGACAACCATCCTCATATATGATATAATTTATTGTGTGCTTCCAATCCAATCAATAGTTCAATCAACCTCATAATGAATAAATCAATCATTAACATGATTAGCAGAATCCATTAATCACAATAGTTTACCATGAATGCAACATTTTCCTAGATAATTGTAATTGAGTTAAGAATTTTCTATTAAAGAACATAGAGTAAGTCATATACTACTCTTTATAAGATTAAAACCGCACAACAATCTCAAATTCTTCTAACACCCTTCCTCCCTAACCTACTTCCATATTCTCATTCCTATCCTTCCTCCGATGGACTATACTAGAGCGTCAACTATATTGACTTAACTCTATATAGAACCCATAAGTGGAAGTGTTAACTACCTTAACCAAGCTTCCCCAACAGGCAACTGACAATCGTCATCACACGTCTAGGGGAGCATGATTTAAAATTTTTCTCCCAGGACTTCAAGTTTCAAAGGATACACGATGGGAAATGCCTCCACCCCTCATGATAGAACTATGATCAACACCCTATCATGGACCATATGGTGGCACTGTTTTTTGGAAACCATATGGTGGCACTGTGTTTGGGAAACTTTGTCATAAAATATCTAGTTTAGGTAGTCATGCTACCTAGAAAACTTGCACTTTCCCACATATCATAACAATGCAATTGAACCAATATAAATTAACACAAAATGATTCCTATCATATTGTTTCTTAGTTGGTGTCCACAACACCGACCACTTATTATCACCCCTCTCTAGCTATTATATATCTCATTAAATATATAGGTTAGTTTATAACACAAACTCATGCATATCTATACACCATTAACATGTAATTGCGTTCAAACATATCATTAGTTGGGTGTCCTATATCCCCCCCAGAATATCCCTTTTAGTTTTAGTTATATTGACCTAACTCTAGATAGAACCCATAAACAAAATTGTAAACTACCTTGACTAAATTTCCCCAGTAGGAAACTGACAACCATCATCACACATCTAGGGGAGCGTGACTTAACACCATTCTCCCACGACTCCAGGTTTTAAAGGATAAACAATGAGAAATGCCTCCACCCCTCCTGATAGAACTAGGGTCAACACCCTATCATGGACCATATGGTGGTGTTATGTTTTGGGAACTTGTCATTGAACATCAAGTTTTAGGAAGTCATACCACCTAAAAAACCTACACTTACCCAATTGTCATAGCAATGCATCTAAACCAATTTAAAATAACATAAGGATAATTCCCATCATACCATTTCTCATTCGATGTCCATGAAATCAATCACTCACTATCACACTTTTATGGCTAACATTCAACCTATAGGTTAGTTTACCACATAATATTATGCATAACCATATACTATTGACATGTGATTGCATTTAAAACATATTAAAGCCAGTATCCATGTACCAAGATCCTTCAATAAAAAATGGCATGCTAAAAATAAATCATTTAACATTTTTTTGTTAGCCACATAACCATAATCATTTATAGTATTTACACATATGTAGGTCCACATGTCTATAATTTGAAGTGCCAATGTTAATTAGTGTTTCACAGATAATAAAAAATTGAAAATATAATTAGGCCATAATTAAATTTAGTTGCCTAGGTCAAAATAGGGCATTACAGAGACTAAGACCCCTAGATTGTAGTCCATAGGTTGAAATTGGTATTATTAAATAAAGAGTTAGATTCTATCAATATCCTTATGTTTCCTATTCTTTACATTATTAATTCTATCCATATTTAGCTCTATAGGATTTTCATATTGTGATTTCCTAAGTACACCGCTTCCATAGTCTCTACACTCTGATAGTGTTGATTGAGTTCCATAGTTGTGTTAAGAAATTATATAATCAAATTGTGCATCAAGTGGCAGAGTAAGGTTCAAATTTGGTTGAGAATTCACATAATTATCATAAATAAGTCTCTCTTGAGAGTTGGGTTTTGTGAGAAAAGTTCATGTGCAACTATGGAAGCAAGGAGACCTAAGTGAGGGTTGTTTCAACTTGTGTATTCTCGAAGAAGAGTAGTGGGATGTGGTGCTATAAGAAAGGCCTGCGAATGGCAGTTTGGTTGAGGATGACAAGACAACTCATAAGGATGCCACCATAAAAGGGGTGTAGGTTGAGGAGGTGCGAGGAACTGAGAATTTGAGGAGTTGAGAAGGAGAATTGAAGAATTAGATAACAAAATAAATGGAGATGTTGGAGTTGTAGCATATTTAGAATAAAAAAATGAGATGGAGGAAGAAAAAAATGTTGATGAAAGAGACACAATCGAGCATTTGATCTAAGTTTTGAAGTATAAAGGTAATGCGAGGGTGGAAGTTTCTTGATATGATGGAAGTATGAAAGTAGAGACTCTCATGGATTCGATAGGAGACCTCAAGAGATACTTTGAGTATGAGAATGTCCAAGACCCCAATAGAGTTCATTTTCAATAATGAACTTCAAACGACATGTTGCACTCTTGTGAGATGTTGTGCAGAAAGACATAGTTGACAACCAACAACATAAAATAAAACCTTAGAAGAAAATGGTTAGCAAGATCAAGAAGAAGTTATTTTCTATTGATTACTAGCAAAGATTGTGCATACAAGAACATAATTTGAATCAAAAAGAGACATTTGTCCAGGAACATACAAAATAATTCTTCAAACTGTCACTTAGATCAAGACTTAAAGAGACAAAGTGTTAAAGGGTAGCAAGGTATGTGAATGGATTGAAGTTCCGGATTCAAGACGAGATGAGTGCCCATTATTTTTGAACTATGGATGAATAATACCAGATTTCTTTAAATGCAGAGGAAAATTTGTATAGGAAGTGGTAGCAAAATTGCAGAGGAAATAATCTTAGAGGAAAAGGAAGAGAGAAGGCTATAAAAGGTCAGTCTAGCAAAGGGAGCGAATTTGAAGCATATAGTAGTCAAATTACCAAAGGAGACAACCACACCGGAAGAGGCAAGGGTAAATATGTCATTACTTTCTATATATGTGAAGTAGAAAGGAAAAAAACATTTGAATTCCCATAGAAGCACAATCCAGGAAGAAGGAACAATGGCAAAGTAATTGAGGCATCAATTGTGGGAGACAAGGTTGTAGTACTTCAACATGAACAAGATGAAAACATTATGTTTAGAAGGGTGTCTCTCAAACTTGAAAATAATACTACAAAGGAACATTAAGAGAGGAAGAGGGTTTTTAAAACTAAATGCAAGGTTCAGGGTAAATGCTGCAATTTCATTATAGGTGGTAGAAGCACATAAAATATAGTGTCCACAGAGGTGACCGATAATTTGAAATTGAAGTTCATCCCTCATCCCAATCCATATTGCGTTTCATGGCTACAAAAGGTTCAACAAGTCATTGTGCTAGAGTAATGCTTGCTAAGTGTCCAAATCAACAACTTCAATGACCAAGTATTATGTGATGTGGTGGATATGGGCTCATGTCATGTGTTGCTAGGAAGACCATGGCTATTTGATAGGAAGGTTCTCCATGATGGTTTGGAAAACACATATGAATTAAATAGGGATGGACAATGTTATAGACTAGAGACAATGGCGGAAGATGATACAATGACAATGGATAGTAGTGATATTGGAAGTAGTGGTAGTGGAAGTGGTCATGTAATGTTGTGCCTAGTAAAAGAATTTTTAAAGTAACAAAAAATGGAAAATTTCTATTTGGTCATAATGTCAAAGAAGGTACAAGAAGATGAGGAAAAGAGTTGTGTGCCAACGAAGATTCAAAATTTATTGTTGGATGATTTTGTAGGGATTGTTGTCAATGATATCCCAATGTGAATGCCAAGTCCCATGGGAAGTATTTCACATAAGATTGATTTGATTCCAGCATCAATTCTACTTAATAAGGCTCCTTACCGAATGACTCATGTGGAAAGTGAAGAAGTAAATAGGTAGGTGCAAGAATCACTTAACATGGTGTTGATTCAAGAAAGTTTAAGTTCTTTCATTGTCCCAATAGTTTTGACACCGAAGAAAGTTTAAGTTCTTGCATTGTCCCAAGGCACGGATGATAGTATCAGGGTGAGTGCACAAGAGGATACAACTGCCCATACAGGATACAATGTGATTCATATGGAGATAGCAGTTGGTGATGGTGTGCAGTGGCATACAGGAGGACCCAATAGCACAATGGACAATGGGCAGTTCAGTGCCTTATCTTTTGCAGAGAGTGTTGTTGGGGATTCCATGGTTGACACTAGCAGTAAGGGGCATGAGGTATCACCTCAACATGACTGTGATCAGGAGTCACGACACTTGGCAGGATAGTTGAGAGTTGGTGAGGACATGATCATGGCAACCACTAGGTGCATTGATGACACACATGCATTGGTGGCAGATTGTTGGTGGAGGGCATCAATGGCACATGATAGTTCAGATGGGGGATTTTCCATGAATGACTTTCATACTCTCAAGGAGAGAGTGGCTATGATGAAGGTCGACTACCAATAATTGTTGATGGACAGAAAATACCTATTGGAGGTTGGCGAGATGTATCACATGGCCCTGAGGGAGAAGGAGTTGGAGGTGGACCGACTCACTTATGAGTTGGGGAGCACACACATATTATTGAAAGGAACACAGACATCCCTTCAGAATTAAAGTCCAAATCAGAGGATCTCCTTGAGGATATTAGACATATATCCACTACATCTATCTTAGTAGAGAGTCAAATATATCCTTCAACCACATTGCTATAGGATGTTGGTGGTTTAGAAGAAGAGTACCAGTTGATGGAGGAGCATGAGGAGTACCCAGGATCAATGATGAGTATGGAGAGATACGATCTCGAGCCACAGGAGGATGTCCATGTGTCATGGGAGCTACCCTCCATGAGGATATTTGATACAGTCAAGCACTCACATATGCATAGGGACTCCAGAGCCAGGGGCAGTTATGAGGACATTTCCATTTGTGTTCCAGGAATGGTTGAAATTCATGTAGAGGTTGACCCAGTAGTACACCCAGGATCCATGATGTTGCAGGAGTATATAGGAGATTACATGAGTATGCAGGAGAATGCAGTGGTGAGTGATAGTTCACAGAGACATGTCGAGGTGTAAAATGGGATTCAGAGGGAAGCACTGGATTGGAGGAAGGAGATCTACTTAGTAGAGAATGGAGATTCCTATCCCTTGCAACAATGTATAGATATAGGATATCACCTTCATAGTATCAATAGTTGCATGAGAGATGATGGATGGAGAGTGGTTGACCAACAATTTGAGGAGTTACCCCTGGTTGTACCTGATGATTGGGGTTCATTGATGACTACATGAAAGTATTTACCATGGGTACCGGTGGATGAGATTTTGGTTGAATCCTTGGGATTGACCAAAGCATATGATACTTTCCAGTCCTATAGTCGGTTAAAGATGTTTATGTTATCCTTTCCTGACACTTTCATTATTGACAAAAACATAGGGGGAGATAGACAACAACAGGGGACAGGGAGAGTTGATAGGTCGGTACCATTTGACAGGAGTGATTTTATTGCATACAACATGACAAGGGTGGATCATCAGAGACAGACAATTGAAACCTTGGGTGCGATGGTGAACATCGTAGGCAATTAGATAGCAAATGTCTTAGAGGGAGACACATATTCATATTATCATGAGGGTGAGCATGGAGGGATTCCAATAGTTATGAGTATGACACATGAGCAGTTAGTGGGGATTGAAAGTGATGAAATTCCAATTTTTCCATGGGATCAGGGAGTCCATTTGGTTATTAGGGTGTTTCATCTTATGACGGTCCAGGTTGTGCCAGAGGGCAACATACTTCACCCTTGGATGATTTTGAGAGGGCTTGTAGGGGCTTGTCCTATGGGGTGAGATAGGTTCTCCCTATTGATACTCATGATTGAGTATGGATATGGTTGGGAATATGTTACTTCCAAAGAGTTACTTCTACAGGTGTAGCTCCCTGACAATAGGTCCAGTTTCCACAGGTATTTTAGCATGAGGATCCAGGAGTGGGGAATCCAATATGTATACCGTGAGAAGACAGTCATGATCAAAGTAGTCCATAGTCAGCATGGTGATATTGGGCAGAGACTAGCATGGGACCCGAGGATTGCAGGGATGAGCATTTTATTGACTAATGGAGGTGATTGGATCCTTGCAAGGGAAATTCACTTTGACTTTGCATTGAGCTTCAGTATTGAGGGGAGCACGTCACTTGAGGTTGATTCATGGAGGTCTTGTAGTACCTCACTATGGAAACACCATGTTTAGTTGGTGGAGACCTTGTTGGTCTTGGTATGGACTTGGAGGATATACTCTTTCCGATTTGAGGCCATGTGTCATTTGCAGGAGACTCATGGTGTTGATATGTTATAGGATTATGCTTCAAAGGGTATTACAGTTCACGTCCTGATATGGGACCCAGGGGGTAGAGTGCATGATAGTTCAACTTTAGATGGAGCCTACTGTGTGTCCCACAGGTGGACATGGGACCCCGGTATTATATATGGATTGATTCAGTTATTCCTTGAGGATAAGCAATATTCTAGCAAGGAGGACTGTAATGTCCCCACTTTAGGACATCATTATATTACAGAGTGTTATGATGATCAGAGTAGCCAGATGGAGGTTATAGCGATTACATGAGATATTGAGGTGTTTTTTGGGGGTCCTACTTGCATTTCTCATCTTATTTCATCATCATGATGCATTCCACACAACTTGGCTTTGGTTCCGTTGCATTCCAACTATTTCTGTAATTTTGAGTTATTTTGGGCTATATGTTAATTAAAATCACTAAGGAGGTCATATTGGGCATAAGACTTGGAGGAACCTCTTAGTGTAATAGCTCATCAGAATTGGGAGGAATAGAACTATGGGATAGGATGATGAGAAGTGACTTTTAGTGGCCAGAGAAGCCACAAGGAGAGATAAACCACTTTTGAGAGGTAAAATGGTTAATTAATTAATTAAAGTGATTTAATTTATTAATTATTAATTAAATAAAGTAAATTTCGCTTGGAGAGACAAGGTGAGAAGGGAGGATAAAAGAGATATAGGGGCCTCTATCCTCTCATTATGTTGATTATCAGTTTGATATCTGGCTTCTTGCTAGTGAGCCCATGCACTTGGGGGTTTTTAGGGTTTTGACTAAACAAACACTAGAGATCAGCTCGGTGGTGAAAGAACCCACCCAACCTAGTCCAAGATTGGTCACGAAGGTGAAATATTCCTCCCTCACCATTCTACATTAGTTATATCGCAACCATAGGTGGTTCCTACAACATTGACAAGTTCAGGGAGAGACATGGCACAACTACAGGGGGTTTTCACCAGGAGGGTGCACCACCTTGAGGAGAGTAGCTCGATCTGGAAAGAGGAGAAGGAATATGGGAAAAGGGGCTTCTAGGTATTATTTGTATGGCCTAGGGCGCCTTATTTATCCTATTCTGGAGGGTTTTACTCAGTCATATTATTTATTGGAGCTTGACATGAGTTGGAGAGGAGGAGGGCGCACTATAGATTGAGGATACAGTCTTTTGGTGGGTCAGTTCTTCATCATTCAGCCTGAGACTTTGTCAGGTGGTTTCACTTGGCTTGATATACAGTTTGGCATCTTTATTAGAGGGTTTGGTGGCCATTTTCAGTGAGGCCGAATTCTTGGTTTGCTTTAGCCAGTGAGGGGCACATTGTGCTAGGAAGATAATCACATTTCAGTTGGGTTATGAGTTGGCTCATCTGGGTTTTTGGTCTACAACTTGGAGAGGATTTTGGAAACATGTATCTTCTTATATCTTGTATCTGGGAGGATTTATCATCCCAACACTCTATTCACTTATATGTATTCCAGATCTACACCATTTTGTATGAGGTCAAAGATCTATTATTAATAAATCAGATCTGAGGTATGTATGGTTATTTCTTGTGTTGTTGACATTGCATCTCGTTGAGTATATTCTATTGCTATATATTCTTTGATTATTGGCTGCAAACACACATTAAACCATCATATTAAACCCTAGCGCAACTCATGAGACTTAAGTCTGCAAAGTGTTTAACGAAATGCCACAACCAGAAAACACATAAAAATCAATGAAAAACGCAATGTTCCTGGCATAGTGGGTCGGGAACATTATAGATCTCCTTGCATGGGTTGCTTCCCATTTGCCCAAATGATTTTATGATTCCTCTAAGAGTATTATACAAACCTGGTCGACTACACACACCTCTAAATTATTAAATTTAGCTCCGATCGACTTCATTTCAAGCGGACTTTTCTTGTATCCATTTTGAAGTCATTGGGCCAAAGTTTTATTGTTAGAGCGACTATTGATCTTCCCAGCCGCACATGGATGTAGCACACTAATCTCTCATTCTCCAAGCGAAATGATCTGTAGGTGGTCATTTGGATTTCCTCTTGGTCTACTTGACTTAGATCCAGGTTGAATAATCATGTTAGTTCGGTATATTCTTGAGCCAACTTCCATTACTTGATCATTTCATGACTGCCTAGTCAAACTAGCACATTGTCAGGTCGACTTCATCTATGGTTGACTTGTCCTTATTCGAATTCACCTTGGTTGACTTGTCCTTGTTCGACTACACCTTGGTCGACTTGTATTTGTTGGACTTCACCTCATGGTCGAATTACAATGCAATTTGAATCGACTCCCTATACTTGGTTAATCTTATTTCTAGCCTGACTAACTTCCACCTATACTTGGTTGATTTCTCATCTCTAATTCGACTTCACAAGTGGTTGGTTGTTTTTATTCCTCTGGTCAAATCATCACCACATTAAAAAGGGCACATTTGTTCAGAGCAAATCGACTTGCCATAGTGTTAGGGTTTCAAATTTGGCATACCAAGACAACAAACTATTCTGAGTTTTGACCAAACATTGACAAAGATTCATATATGTATTTAAGACCGAAACAAAGATCAAAGATTAATTTTCATCCGAATATTCGTGTTGGTAAATCGAGTGGGCTATAAACACCTTGTTTTCAGATCACCCAAAAACATATCATTTAAATTAATGTCTTGTGATGTTTGAACATTATTTTGTTCATATCACTCCAATAAATGGATTAATATGAATAAGCACTATTTTATTTTGGATAAGAACAATGTTAATCTAAAGAAAAATATATCTTCAAAAACAATTATACAAAATATTATGTATAATAAAATATTGAAATGAAATAATAAATAGATGAATATTTTTTTTAAATAAACTTTAAAAAAAATAAAAATTAATCATCAAAATTACAAATTAGAATTTTTATTAAATTTAGTAAAAGTAACAATTTAATTTATTTATTTTATAAAACACATTGTAAATAAGCCTTGCTAAGATAAGAAAAAATTCTCAGGAGTTCCATAGTGAAACTGGGATTTGGTCGATTTCTAAAACGCTTAGGATGAAAGAGTGTGTAACCATTATGACACTAAGAAGGTTGAAGATCAAAATCCTATACTTAGATTATATCTCAATTTCAAAATATTTGTCACACTACCAACCTTCCCAACTCAACAAAACTATGGTGATTTTGGAAAGCTTCTCTTATGCTTTTGGAGCACAGAAACAAAATTCTAAAGAATTGTAAGTAGTCCCTTACCCTCTTACAGTTCCTTTGAGTGGACATTAATCATCATCATCATCACAATTAAAAATATTATTTTGTTTTAAATAAAAGTAGACTCAAACTAAAAAATAAGTTGTAATTATGGACAAAATTGTTGAAATATTGTAACTGCAAAGAGTATTCTATTTATTGTTGAGTCATTATTCATTAGATCAATCCCCTTTTGTGGATTGATCATGTTGGGAACTGTAATTGACCAAATCCCATTTTGCGGATTGGTCAAACCCTAATTGTATTATGAAAATTAAGAAGTCGGCCCCCATGCCTAATTAAAGTGGTTTTAACCACTAAGAAGACAAGTCGGCCCTGCCCAGTGAAGACACACATTTCCAGCACTTGCCAGCTAGTATAAATAAAGGAAGTCAACTCCTCATTATCTCACTCACTCATTCACTCATCCAGTGCACAAGTTTGGTAGCTGCAGTTGGGAGAAGAAGGAAGAGAGAGATGCATTGCTTAGTGTTGGATATTCTCTAGTGTTTTGGTTTATTGTCTTGGCATTATATTACTAATAACTTGGAATATAGAACATTAGTAATCAGATAAATGGAACAACAAAAACACTACAGTAATGAACTATCGATTCTAACAACAAGGCCTCTTCAACCATAGCTGCAGTACCGGCCTTGAACTCATTCCAACAACCACTTTGACTCATACAAGTAACAATAAACCTAGCCCGACAATCGATAGAACTACACTCTTCATTAGGGACATAATGCAGTAGATAGCTTATCTTCTCCTGACTTAACTACTCACTCAAGGAATCGTAATAGTGGGTTTTCTCCCCCATGAGGGTTTCCCAAGATAAATGTTGTGTATCTTATGATTGTGTTTCTCTCAGTGATCCTACCTATGCTATTGTTATATAGTAAATTGAAAAGAAACCTAATAATAGCTCAAAACTTAACATGGTATTAGAGCTAAGCTGAAGAGAGCATCTTTCACTAGATAAAGAAAAACGTCATTGTTGTCGTATAAGAAAATTAGGGATTTTTGTTGGAGAGTAAGTTTTGCCTAAAAACCATCTAGAAAAGTGTTCCCTACCCTAGTGAAGCTTTTGGCATCTTGAGTGAACCTTTTTAGTGGATAGATCCTTCGGAAAGTCAAACCCTAGTTTTGATTGGTACCAGAAAACCAGAAGTACCAGAAAACCAGGAAACCAGAACTAGTACTAGAAGTATCCGTCCAGATTTCCGCAAGCTCAGTTTCAAGGGGTAAAATTTGGATTTTCATAAATCTGAGTGCACCAACTTACTCCCCTTAGATCAACGCATCTAGTCTCTGGATCAAAATTTCAAAATTTGAAGTTTGAAAATTTAGGGTTTCCTTATAAAACCCTAAGTTGCAATTGCAATTACAGTTTCAGAATCAGTTGCAGTTGCAGTATCAGTTGAAGTATCAGCTGCAGTACCAGATGCAGTCACCCTTGAAGTTTTAAAAGGGTTGGTAATTATTACCATTGCTACCAGATGGTGCCACTATCTGCAAATGATATCAAAGGTATGTACTCACATATATTTAAATTGTTAATCTTTAAAAGGTATTTCCAGGAGAAGGGGTCTCTTTCCATAGATCCAGAAGGATCTCAAGATTCAACACATTTAGAGGAATAATGCAACCCATCTTTGATTATTCTGATATGCATCTATTTGTTATGACATTATTTAGATCTAGGTTTCATATTGAATCTATGACCATCATACTAATCTTTGGTCAAAATTAAAGTCAAGGTATTAGATGAGATCATAAAGTTTACTCTCTAACCCACATTTATGTCAAGATAGCCTATTGTCTTAGTACAGAAGATAGGTTGAAGAAAACACTTGTCATCTTGAGTGAAGGAGACTTGGAAGAAAAGAAACACACTCATTCTTGAGGACAAGGCTCCAGGTTCCAGGTTTGATTAATTAAATTGATAAGATTCAATGTTGCACATGACAAGGTGATAACTACCCCTTTACAAGTAAACACTATAGTTGAGATATTAGTCTTTGAAAAGTATTGTACTTGGTAGTATGTGAGCATATTGAGATAAATTCTTAATGTAATTATTTACCAGATACAACTAACATCTCCTCTAGGAGAAACTTCTTGTGTTGGTTCCAGGTTACCATGGAGGAATGTTTGATCACAACACTAGAAGAGTGTTGACCTAAATTTGTATTGTATTTCTTACTTTTGATCTTTGTTTCAGATAGGTCACAAGTGATATCTCTAAAGGATCTACTGTGAAGATTATTCGTGCTATTTTTTTATTTACTATTATCAAAAGAGTATTATTCTTGCTTGTTGTTTTGTTGACCTTGTTTCAGGTCACAAGTGATAACCCTGAGGAAGCTATAGTGAAGGTTGCAGAAGGCAACATATTAGATGACACATGAAGCAGACTATGTACATGAACATATATATTCATGTACCAAAGAAGATGAAGAAGAAGCTATCTTTTAAGATCCATAGTGTTAGCGTCAGAAGTCACTCCTGGATTGCAGTAGGAGAAGAGCCTGACGCCCATCAGTTTATGTCATGATTTGTTTATAAAAAGGGGCGATCAAATGGAAGTTAACTCAACGCAATATTGTTCCAACTCTGAAACTAGGTTAGGCATGCATGGGTAAGTGAGGTCTTAGATAAACTTCAGACAGTGAGTCGTAGTAAGGGTGAATAGGGGGAAGAATTGTATAAGAGAAATGAAAGGGTCTGTCACAAACATCAGGTTCCTAACAGATTGTAGGAGAAAACATCCAAACACAAGATCTTCTTACATTCAAATGCAGAAAACCAGAGAATACAACAATGCCACAATAAATCCTTTATCATAACATAATCGCAATAATTCATGTGAATCAGTCAATTATGAACTCTCTCGGTATGAAATGAAGATTAGATGGGGTAAGAAATTGTCTATCATTAAACAAGAAATCTTACATACAGATGCATAACCAGAGAACTAGAGTGTCTGTTAAAACTTTACCATCGGGAGCTTCGCTCTACCATCGATGCTTACAAAAAATCAAGACTGAGTCATCCAAGGCATGGTGTCCCTTCGGTCAAACTCGGACGGATATTCTTTGTCATATGCCACCTTAACTGCGCATGGCTCCTCCAAGGGGAGTAGCTGAGCCATTAAGTGTTGAGTTAGCATCTGTAGACCTCCCTGGCTAGTCGAAGACTTTGGCATGGCTTCTTTGGAAAAATAGGTACACAGGACCCTCTCGGGGAGACAGCTTGCCAGACCCTCCATGCCTTACACTTAATGAGTGAGGAGAGGTTTCAACCACCCTTTCTCACCTTCATTTACTCCAGGCGGGAAACATGATTGAGATCAAATCAGATGGCACTTGGAGATCGCGATGATTCCTTCTACGACCAAAATCGACGCCTTTGGCCCCTCTTGCACAACTCTTTTTATTTACCAAGTGACCACGGGTTGTGACCCTGCGTTTATTCTCAAAGGCACTTTCGGATTTCGTGAATAGGAAGGAGCGGATCCTTGCTTATCATAGTCGTGATGAGTGAAACACCAAGATGGCTTAATTGGGCGCCACGCGTCCCCCTCAGATCTGACGGTCCTGAACTCACTCGACGATATTGTGGGCCCGGGTCCTAGACGCTTTTCGGTGCTTCGGGGTTCAGAGTTATGAAGGAGCTTCTCCTTGTGCTTCAGAGTCATGATGGGAAAAAAGGCGAGGAGCCTAATCATGCATCACGTGTTCCCTTTGGATGGACGGTTGAGACTGCTCCGTGATATTGCGGGCCTGACTCTGGGCGCTCTTCGGCGCTTTCGAGGTTTGGGGTTTAAAGATGTAGAACGACATGGAACCTTCACCCTTCGAACTCCCGAATGTCGAAATGCTGTCATCATCAGATCTCGTGCCACGCGTCCTTTGGATGGACAACTTCTATCCTTTCCTGCATGCAATATAGGCGCTATCTATCGCGCTAATCTTGACGTATCTCTGCTAACCGCGATTTCCTGTCGACCGTCGATCTGCTCCTATGGATGAATCTGGACCGTCGAAACTATAATTTCGCCCGCTTACTTGCTTGGAAGCCTGAAACAGGATTTTTTCATGCTGCGCTTGGGCGCTTCTCGGGCAACTAGCAGACCTAAATACTCTTGTGCCCAGGACAATAATTGTTACTAACATTAGCCTCCATGGGGGATAGAGTCATCCCTGTGATGCTCTAAGGACTCATTTTTCAGTTCCAGTGCCTTGTTGTTGGGCTATGGAGTCATTTACTAAGCCAAAAAATAAAAATGAAAATAAACAAAGAAGCAAAAGGACAATATTTACAAACAAAGGAGCCATCTGAGGCTTAAGCAAAACATTTCTTCATAAAATGCCCATTTACTGGGCTATTGAAAACCTCTTCACCCTTCAAATCCTGCAACCTGTACGTGTTATTTGAGAAAACCTCAGAGATTTTGAAAGGCCCGATCCATAGGGCGTCAAACTTGTTGTGTTTGCCCTTATCTTGCATGGGTGCATCCAACTTAAGCACCAAATACCCGATCCCGAACTCTTTCTTCTTGACTTTTCTGTCAAAATCCAGTTTGACCTTCTAATGATGATCCTGAATTCTGTCCATTACCTACTCTCTAGTCTGCTGGACTTCCACCAGCTGATGAACTCTCCTGATCATGTCATCAGGATCTTCTTGATGATCCTGGAAGAACCTTGCTACAGGAACGACTAGCTGAGAAGGGAAAACAACTTCTGCTCTATAAACTAATTGGAAAGGGGAGATGCCTATAGATCTCTTTGTGGTCACTCGATCGGCCCATAGAGAGAATTTCAACTTTGAATCCTAGGCCCTTTTGTTTTCCTCCAATAGTATTTTGATGATCCTTATCAGGCTTTTGTTGGAGGACTCTGCTAAACCATTGCCTTGGGGATAGTATGGGGTGGAGTGAATCAGTTTGATCCCAAATTGCTCACAAAACTTGGCTAACGACTCCACCTTGAATGAGGCTGCGTTATCAGTAACAATCTTTCTAGGGCAGCCGAATCTTGTGATGAGGTCTTCCAGGAATCCAATAATTACCTTGTGGGAAACACTCCTGGTGGGGATGGCTTCGATCCACTTGGTAAAGAAATCTGTGGCAGTCAGGATCCATCTGTGCTGCCCGTTGGAAGCATGGTGGATTTCTCCAATAAAATCTAGGCCCCATTGCTGGAAAGGTCCCGAAACAACTACAGGCTTTAAAGGCACAGATTTGAGCTGTTGCTTTCCTAAAAATCTTTGGCATGGGACATAGGCTCTAACTTCTCTACAGACATCAGTGAACAAGGTGGGCTAGTAGTACCCATCTCTGAGAATTTTGTGAGCTGTGGTCTTCCAGAAATGGTGCCCTCTGCATAGGCCGCTGTGAAATTCAACCATGATCCTATCGGCCTCTTGTGGATCCATGCATTTTAAAAGCACCCCCAGGGGGTCTTTCCAGTATAAAATTTGATCAACAAGGCAGTATCTGACAGCCTTGAGCTTTAGAGCTCTTGCCTTGTTTCTTTGCAGGCCATCTAGAGGCCGCAACTCCTGCAGAAAATATATGACATCCTTATACCAAGGACATCGAGCCAATAGGGGTTTTGTCTGAGGGCCTACGTCAGACAGCTGATTCTGATGATTTTCCGAACATGCATTGATGAAATCTACCCCCAAGGCTTTGCAATTTGCTTCAGCCAACAACTTGGCTAAGCCTTGACCTTTGATCAATTTGGTAGGCCTTATTTCCAAGTCAAACTCCAGGATCTTGGCTATCCACTTACTCCTCTTCCCGTCTATGGCGGGTTGTACAAGGATGTCCTTCACAGAGGCTGAAGGAACGAATGCGGTCACTTTTGAGTGCAAGACATAAACTCTGAAATCTTTGAGCACTTTCACCAAGGCGTAGGCTTGCTTCTCCATGATTTCATACCTGACTTCTGCATCTCTGAATGCCTTACTGAAGAAGGCAATGGGTTGCTCTCGCCCTTCCTCATTTTTCTGCAACAAGACCACTGCTACTGTATCAAAAGAAGCAAAAGAGAAAATTAGGAAATCTTTGGAATAGTCAGGACTGATCAGCACAGGTGCCTCAGTCAATGCCCTATTTATTTGGACAAAAGATTCCCTGGGTTCAGCGGTCCATTTCACTTCATTTCCCTTCCTGAGCATGGCTATGATGTGTTTCACCAGCTCAGTAAAATTTGAAATGAATCTCCTCAGAAAATTAATCTTCCCCAAAAAGGCTTGAACTTCCTTCTTCGATCTGGGAAGTGACAGGGTCTAAATTTCCTCTATCCTGCTAGGATCAATCCTCACTCCCTCTGCTGATACTATATGGCCTAATAAATTCCCTTCCTTCATAGCAAACAAAGATTTCTTGGGGTTTAGGGAAAGGCCAAACCTCCGACACTTCGAAAAAACCTTTCTTAGGTGACAACAATGCTCTTTGTCGGACCTGAAGAAGATTGTTATGTCATCCAGATAGATCACCATAAACTTATCTTTCTCCCCGATGAAGGCTATGTCCATGGCTCGCTGAAATGTTGCTCCTGCATTCATTAGTCCAAATGGCATTTTGGCATACATGAATGTGCCCCAAGGAGTGGTGAAGGCTATCTTTTCCCTATCCTCAGGCATGACCGATATCTGATTATAGTCAGAAAACCCATCGGTCATGGATATCCTGGATGCACCAGATACCCTCTACAGTATGTGTTCCATCTTAGGTAGGGGGTAATTGTATTTCTTTGAGCTCTTATTCAGGTTCCTAAAATCGACACAGAGCCTAATTTCTCCACTTTTCTTTCTTACCGGAACCAAATTGGCCACCCATTCGGAATATCTCAAGGGGACGATGATCTGGGCCTCTAACAACTTCTTCACTTCTTTCTCCATGACAGGAAGCAACATGGGATTTATCTGTCTTAGCTTCTGCCTAAATGGCTTAGCCTCTTCCTTCAGTGGGATCTTGTGTTCAATGACGGATGTGTCATACGTCTTGAGGTCTTTGTATGTCCATGCAAACACATCAACAAATTCTCTCAGCAACTCAGTATATTTGGCCCTCTGTTCTGTGGTCAAACTCCTTGACAGCTTGAAAAATTTAGGCTCCTCCTGTGTGCCAATGTTGCACTCAACTGTGTCAGCATCTTTATCTGAAACCCTACCCTTTACTGCCACATCATTCCCATCGAACAATCTTTCTAAAGGGACTAGTCCCCTCAAAATGTGATTGCTAGGCAGCTGAATAATCTGGTGATTAGCAATTTTATTTAAAAACACCTCAGGGTGGCTGTCACCTTCCAGGTTAGGATCCTGATCAATGTGCAACGCAGAAAATTCATCAACAGATTGGAGAAATTTTTCGATTTCCAGATCATCTTCGAATACCTTCCAATGCTTGACATTGTCCGGTACAGAGGGCCTATATTTTATTTCAACATCATATTTGACCATAGGCGGCAGAGGAACTTTGAGCAAACTAGCTGAGATAGCTAAAGAATCGGCTGAAGTATTTTCCCCCCTCGGAATGAAAGAAATGTTAAAAGCCAAGAAGAAATTATCAATCAAGTCCCATACCTCATTTCTGTAATTTCTGAGTCGGGGATTATTAGCACGATAGGCATTTCTGACTTGCTGGATAATCAACTCAACATCTCCAAATATTGCTATCTCTTTAATTCCCATTTCCTTTGCAGCCCTCATACCCAGAACAAGAGCTTCATACTCTGCCAAATTGTTGGTGGTTTCAAATTCCAGCTTGTATGACAGGGATATGGTCTCTTGAGAAGGTGGCATGAAAAATACTCTGACGCCTGCGCCTTCGCTAGAAGAAGCTCCGTCGAAAAACATCTTCCAAACAGAGATGGTTGGAGGGGGAATCGGATAATTAAGACTGGGCTACTTTTTGACTTGGAAAGGGTCTTCAGGAGCATCATTGAGCTGCAATAAACTAGACCCCAAATCGGTGTCAAGTGCAAAGATGGGGTGATTGGTGGGGTTTGCTTCATCACTAACAATGTAGGCCAGCTGAGCTTCCCTATATAACCTCCTTTGTTCCCCTCCGAAGACTGGAATGGTGGCATACGTGAGATCCATCTATAATGTTCCCCCAATATTTTTAATCCAAGATCTTGACAACAGCATGCCAAACTTGGGGGGGACATCAACTACCACAATATCCATGACCACACTCTTCATGGGCAGCTGAAATAAGGAGATCACCAGGTCTTTGATGACTCCCAGACACTGCACTCTCCTTGAATTGAAAGAGTACAAATCATGATAAGCTTTTGTCACCTCCAGTCATAATTCTTCCATTACTATTTTGGGCATAAGGTTATGGGAAGACCCTAAATCCATGAGGCAGTTATGCAACACTTTATCATGTATGTTCAGGGATGTGTAGAAAGGGGGGGATGAGTCATCTCTATCTTCTACCATGGGGCCTAGGACAACTGTTGGCTTTTCATCTTGGAGATTTATGGAGTCTGTGGGAAGGCATGAGACCTCAGACTGTAAAATCTCAGAGAAGCGTTTCTTGAACCCTTCATGTTTGATCAATTCGATCANAGGGGAACAGGGATTCTGATCTTTTGAATTTCATGCTCGAAATTAAAAGAAGATGTAAGCTTCGGGATTTCTCTTATTTCGGGAACATGACTCTGGACTATGGGAGAGAGGGGTCGGGTCTTCTTACCTCCATGACTGTCTGCTACTTCATTAGCAGGTTTCTCTGTTCTAGTGAACTACTCAGGAACATCAGGTGCTTCTGTCTTTTTCTTGGACCTTAGGTCATACCTGCCTTGGCTGCCAGTAGCCTTGTCTCCCTTGCTCAGTTCATTTAGCTGAATGTCCATGAGAGACTCCTCGTATGCTGATTGAGTGAGATGAGGAAAAGGAGGAGTGTCTCCGAAGTAATGGATTTCAGGATCAAGCTCATATGTTTCCCCTTCTTCCTCCTCGGCCACAAAATTGTTTTGAAAAGGGGCCTGAATTTTCTAGTCTTCTCTGTCTCTTCCCCTCTCTCTTTGCATAGTTGAGGAAGCAACATTGTTTGGCCTCCTGAAACCTCCTTTTTTTTCGGCATTTTGAGGGCCCTTGTATGCTTTCCTCCCCTCCACCTTCATTTTCTCCATCTCTGTAGACAGAGACTTCACCATCTTGGTCAGTTCATCCACTTGAGGGTGGGGCACCGATGGGCCAGAAGTTGAGGTTTCAGATATTCCCTTTCTCCTGTCTGCGTCAGCCTTGTTCCTCAGTCTATCAGCTGCCAATACATTAGATTCCACATCTATGGACGCATCTTTCATTTGAGCTAAGGACGTGGATCTTCTTTCTCTCAATAAAAGACAAAAATCGGGGCCAAACGCACTAGCATAAGAAATTTTGGCCGACGCTTCTGAGGGTTTTATTTCAGTAGGAATTTTATTATACATCTTATTGAATATTTTGGAGAAGTCAGAGACAGACTCTCCTTCCATATTCTTCAAAGACCTGAACTCTGTCATGTAATACATGAAATCCTTCCTATCTCCCCACTGCCTCAGGAAAGCACTATCTAGAGCTTCAATCCCAACAATAGATCTGGGGGCCAATCCTCTAAACCACTTCCTCACCTCACCATCCAGGCTCTAGATGAAGACTCTCATCCAAACATCTTCATTTTCAATGTTCAGGTTGTCTGCATAACTGTAGAAAGCAGCTAGGTGCTCCTCTGCAGTTATGTCCCCTTCCCTAGTGAACTTGGGCATATACTTCAAGTAATCTGCAGCAGGGAGAGGGTTCATAGGATCGGGTAGGATTAAGGGAGCATACTTGGCAGTGACTATGGCATCCATTCTATTTAGAGGGGGATTAGCACCAGCCATAGGAATATTAGGTGGAGGAGAACTTGGCGGAGAAGGATTTCATGAAGGGGCTATTGGGAATGAGTCTCTAAGTGGAATGGGAAACAATAGGGGATTTAGGGAGAAGGCTAACGAGCTAGAGTCAGCGGACGCTCCTCTATGTGCAGAAGTGGAAACAGTAACAAGAGGAGGAGCGGTAAAGCTAGGAGTGGGGAAAACTTCTGTGGTTCTGGGTCTACGCCAAGGTACAACTTCAGGGGAGAGAGGAGTGACAAGGATTTGTCCTTGTGATGCAAGACCAGGAGGGGAAAAATCAACAGGAACACTCCCGAAATTTAGGAAACGGGAAACTTCAGAAAAAGGTCTATTAAGAAACTGAGGAGGAGAAAATGGAGTTCCTATAGAAGGAGATGGTGGATTACCTGGTTTGGCGGTGGAAGCTTCTCCTTTAGAGGCCTTTCCTTTTCTGAGAACCACCTCTGGATCAGTTTCAGGTGTAGCTAGAGGCAATTGTGGATGGGACCACGTATGTCAGCCTCTGAAAGCCACAATTAACATGACATGTTCGTCACAGTGGAGGTGTGACAATGGAGTCGCCAGGTGCACAGTAGCAATCTTCAAAGGCTCTGATACCTGATGCACCTTCAGAATCAGAGGCTCAATGTCGTTCAATCCCAGGGAAAATTTTCAACTTCGTCCCCGGCAACGATGCCATAAATGTTAGCATCAGAAGTCACTCCTGGATTGCAGTAGGAGCAGAGCCTGATGCCCATCAGTTTATGTCATGATTTTTTTATAAAAAGGGGCGATCAAATGGAAGTTAACTCAACGCAATATTGTTCCAACTCCGAAACTAGGTCAGAAATGCATGGGTAAGTGAGGTCTTAGATAAACTTCAGACAGTGAGTCGTAGTAAGGGTGAATAGGGGGAAGACTTGTATAAGAGAAATGCAATGGTCTGTCATAAACATCAGGTTCCTAACAAACTATAGGAGAAAACATCTAAACACAAGATCTTCTTACATTCAAATGCAGAAAACCAGAGAATACAACAATGCCACAATAAATCCTTTATCGTAACACAATCACAATAATTCATGTGAATCAGTCAATCATGAACTCTCTCAGTATGAGATGAAGATTAGATGGGGTAAGAAAATGTCTATCATTAAACAAGAAATCTTACATACAGATGCATAACCAAAGAACTAGAGTTTCTGTTAAAACTTTACCATCGGGAGCTTTGCTCTACCATCGATGCTTACAAAAAATCAAGACTGAGTCTATATACTCAGGAAAAATTCACCTAATAGAGGCGTGCTCAGTCATCCAAGGCGTGGTGTCCCTTCGGTCAAACTCGGAAGGATATTCTTCGTCAGACGCCACCTTAACTGTGCATGGCTCTTGCAAGGGGAGTAGCTGAGCCATTAAATGTTGAGTTAGCGTCTGCAGACCTCCCTGGATAGTTGAAGACTTCAGCATGGCTTCTTTGGAAAAATAGGTACACATGACCCTCTTGGGCAAACAACTTGCCAGACCCTCCATGCCTTACACTTAATGAGTGAGGAGAGGTTTCAACCACCCCTTCTCACCTTCATTTACTCCAGGCGGGAAACATGATTGAGATCAAATCAGATGGCACCTGGAGATCGCAATGATTCCTTTTGCGACCAAACTCGACACCTTTGGCCCCTCTTGCAAAAATCTTTTTATTTCCCAAGTGACCACGGGCTGTGACCCTACGTTTATTCTCAAAGGCAATTTCGGCTTTCGTGAATAGGAAGGAGTGGATCCTTGCCTATCATAGTCGCAATGAGCGAAACACTGAGATGGCTTAATTGGGCGCCACACGTCCCCCTCAGATCTGACGGTCTTGAACTCACTCGGCGATATTGTGGGCCCGGGTCCTGGACGCTTTTCGACGCTTCGAGATTCAGAGTTATGAAGGAGCTGCTCCTTGTGCTTTGAGGTCGTGATGGGTGAAAAGGCGAGGAGCCTAATCGCGCACCACATGTTCCCTTTGGATGGACGAATGAGACTACTCCGTGATATTGCAGGCCCGACTCTGGGCGCTCTTCGACGCTTTCGGGGTTCGGGGTTTCAAGATGTAGAACGACATGGAACCTTCACCCTTCGAACTCCCGAATGTCGAAATGTCGTCGTGATCAGATCTCGCGCCACACGTCCTTTGGATGGACGGCTGCTATCCTTTCCTGCATGCAATATAGATGTTATCCATCGCGTTAATCTCGGCGCAGCTCTGCTCACCGCGATTTTTCACCGACCGTCGATCTACTCCTATGGATGAATATGTACCGTCGACACTATAATTTCGCCTGCTTACTTGCTTGGAAGCCTGAAACAGGATTTTTCCATGCTGCGCTTGGGCACTTCTCGAGCAACTAGCAGACCTGAATACTCTTGTGCCCAGGTCAAGAATTGTTACTAACACATAGTATCTCATATGGAGATTGATTATAAGGAGCAAAAGACTCCAAAGATGATCGAACATTAGAAAAAGAACTCACGGTAGACTTGTTCAAAGGATCATGAAGCCACCTTGACAAGAAGCATAATTCACTTGAAGTCTGACTCAACTTTTCATATTTAGACTTGGTATTCAACACCAAGTATACCCCATAAGAGATCATGAAGTCCTTGTAGACTCAAGAGAAATCGAGAGTAAGCATAATCTCAAAAAGGATTAGATGAAGAGACAACTTCCACGATTGGGAGACAGATTCCATGAGAAGACTAGATCATAGCTTCAGAAACTTTTAAGAGATATGAAATCTCCTGGGAAGATTCCCTTGTTTCAGTGACAAAGAAGGAAGCCAGTCAGAAAGACTAGGATATGGATTCTTCTGTGAGACTAGAAGAGAAGTTAGTGTTGACTTCCAAGATTGATTTAAACAGATCAAGCATGTTGCATATGTACAAATACTGAACTGTGTCCAAAGGATTCTCCCAACAAGAGGGAGAAGACTATGACGAGACACTTGCTCTAGTAATTGAAGAAATAGTTCCAGTATTCATGAAGACAACCAGGAAAACCATGATTATGATTTAGTATGAGATTCAGGGGGAGCAATCCCTATATTTGAGAGTGAGTTATCTCAAAGTGTCAGTTGGTGCAGTACATTGGTTGGGCCATGGAGACATGACTACACTAGCAGATAGAGTTACCTCCATGAAAGAAGAAGAGCTACTTTAAATGTCAGTTATTGAGACACTCTCAATTTCAGATGAAGTTGTTTTCGTGATAGAGTAGAAGAGTTACTCTCTGATTTCAGCAGTCACAGTGAGAATGGAGCAACCATTCTCAGCTTCAAAGTAGCTTCATGTGCAGAGTCTTAGTTCTAGAAGGAACAATTGCAGAAAGAGGAGAGGACATACTCTTAGGTAGTGAGACAGATAATGCTTTATAGAGAACACATAGAGCTAGCACATGATTGTGCAGATTGAGTTGCAACTGAGCAAGTGTACCAGATTGGTACAATGTAATGTGAAAATTTGGTTTGAAGTTGAAAATAGAAATACTCGGGTTTGAAGGTTGAAGAAGGATATGGACAGGTTGAAGCAAGCTCCTAGAGCTTGATATGGTAGAATTGGCAGTTTCCTAATGATCTTGGGCTTTACCAAGAGTACAATTGATTCTAACATTTACCTCAAGGTTATGAATGATGAGCCAATGATGTTGCTACTATATGTAGATGATGTATTCTTGACAAGATGAAGAAAAGCTCATCACAAATTGCAAAAGAAGCTCGCTACAGAGTTTCCTAATGCATTATCTCTTAGGTCTTGAAGTTTGGCAGAGCAAAGAGAAGATCCTCTTTAACCAAGGGAAGTATGTAGTTAAAAGAATGAAGAGGATTGACATGTTGAAATGTAAATCCATGTACACACCCATGGAAACAAAGTTGAAGCTCCTGGTAAATACCTCGTCAGAATTGGTTGGTGTGACTATGTACAAAAACATTATTGGTTCGGTGATGTATCTGACAAATACCAGGCCAGAGATATATGTTTTTCCTTGAGTCAGTATCTGGTAGAAACCAAATGTGTTCACCTTGATGATGCAAAACATGTGATGAGATACCTTAAGGGCACATTGAATTTTGGTCTCTGCTATACCAAAGATCACGACTTCAGATTGTATGGATATACTAATTGAACTGGAAGTATTTCTGATAGAAAGAGCACTTCAAGATGTTGTTTCAGTCTGGGGTCAACCATCATCTCATGGCAGAGTAGGGATCAATCCAACATTTCTCCCAGCATGACAAAAGCATAATACATTGTTGCATGTTCCGCCAGATTTTGAAGCCATGTGGCTTCAATTGTTGTTGACGAATCTATTTGATCTGGAGATGAAAGCCACTGTGATCTTATGTGATAACTAGAGTTGTATAAAGATGATGTGTTCCATGATGAGTCAAAGCACATAGAGATCTGGTATCACTTCATTCGTGATATGTTGCAGAGAGGATCCATAAAGCTCCATTATGTTGGCACAGATGAACAGGTTGTTGATGTGTTGACCAAGCCTTTGTCTCATGTAAAGTTTAAGCAATTTTGAGACAATCTTTGTATAGTCCGAAAGAACCTCCCTCGAAAGGGGGAGTAGTGTTGATGATACTATGGTATCCTGACCAATAGCGGGTAGATCAGTTAGGATTTTATATCCTAGGGGACTGATCATCCCTGGACAGATCCTGAAGGTCCGTAAGGACAGGCTGTCAGAGTACTTGTGCATGCATATGGTAGCTTTGGTCAGTAGTGGTAGCTTCGTTGGGATTTTATATCCTAGGGAATCTTTTGATTCCTAGGTAGATCCTTTGGATCTGTCAAAGTACCACAAGATGTTGTGATGCCAACCTCTTGCTAAAGATTTCCAGCTTCATGCTGATGTTGTTGATGTCAGCCTCGTGCTGAAGATTTCCAGCTTCATGTTGATGTTGTTGATGCCAGCCTCGTGCTAAATATTTCTAGCTTCGTGTTGATGTTGTTGATGCCAGCCTCGTGTTGAAGATTTCCAACTTCGTGTTGATGTTGTTGTGATGCCAGCCTCGTGCTAAATATTTCCATCTTCATGCTGATGTTGTTGAGGTGCCAGCTTTGTGTTGAATATTTTCAGCCTAGTGTTGATGTTGATAATGCTCCAACCTTCATGCTGTGATACTGTTGTTGTTGATGTTGTATCAACCTAGTGTTGTTATTGATGATGATGATGTATTAGTGTTATACTAATCCATGTAGATGCAGATGATGATGATGCAACTTCAACTTCTTGTTGAAAATGATGATGATGATGTTATTTCAGCTTTAATGCTGAAGATGATGATGTTACTTTAGCTTCATGCTAAAGATGTTGATGATATTACTTTAGCCTCGTGCTAAAAAAGATAATGATGTTACTTTAGCCTCATGCTAAAGATGATGATGATGATACTTTAGCCTCATGCTGATGAGGATGATGATGCTACTCCAGTTCCATGTTGTGAACGATGATGATAAGAAAAAATTTCGATGATTTATAGATATGCTAGTCAGTGTTCCAGATGTTGTTGATGTTGTTTCCCTCTCTCTCTCCTGATAATGTTGTAGAATACCCTTCTTGTTAAGGGGGAGTGTTGAAATATTGTAACTGCAAAGAGTATTCTATTTATTATTGAGTCATTATTCATTAGATCAATCCCCCTTTGTGGATTGATCATGTCGGACATTATAATTGATCAAATCCCCTTTTGCGGATTGGTCAAACCCTAATTGTATTATGAAAATTAAGAAGTCATCCCCAGGCCTAATTAAAGTGGTTTTAACCACTAAGAAGACAAGTCGGTCATGCCGAGTGAAGAGACACCTTTCCAGCACCTGCCAACTAGTATAAATAAATGAAGTCAGCGCCTCATTATCTCACTCACTCATTCACTCATGTAGTGCGCAAGTTTGGTAGCTGCAGTTGGGAGAAGGAAGAGAGAGGTACATTGCTCAGTGTTGGATATTCTCTAGTGTTTTGGTTTATTGTCTTGGCATTGTGTTGGCTATCTATATTAAGGAAGTTTTTGTTGGGTTTTGTCCCCCATAATGATTTCCTAGGATAAATGTTGTGTATCTTGTGATTGTGTTTCTCTCAGTAATCCTATCTATGCTATTGTTATCTAGTAAATTGAAAAGAAACCTAATAATAACTCAAAACGTAACAAAAATTTAGATCAAATTATAACTAACTAAAAATCAAATATAAAGAATAATATTATAACTAGAAATAAATTATAAATAATATTATTATAATGAAAAATCAATCATAAAAAATATTATTTTGTTTTAGGTGAGAGTAGAGTCCAACCAAAAAAGTAAGTTATAATTATTGACAAAACTTCACATCACATTATAATAAGAAGTCAAATATAAAGTGGAAACATATGATAAGAAATGATAAGAAAGTTGAATGATGTGACACGAATATAAAGTTGAATAATATGACTTGATGTGACATGAATATAAAGTTGAATGATGTGATATGAATATAAAGTTGAATAATATGATTTGAATATAATTATTATGGAGGAAAAAAAATATTTATAACAATTTTGTATTTTTAAAACTTATAAACCGCAATACTCGGCCTGAGCCACACCAACCCTTAACATTAACATTGTTGGATTTTTCAGGTTTCGAACCAGTGACTTTTTAACAAAAAGTGGCTTAACAACACACTCCGTCACCGACTGTCCTAAACCTCGGACACTGTCAAAACATAGTTGTTAATCATTACTAAAGTTCATTATTGAAATTAGCTTGATAATAATCGATCAGAATATTTATTACAACAAATGCAGAGGGAATTTTCTTACACCCAGGGTTTTAAATGAATCAGTAAGTGCATCACTTATTCACTACATGGAGTTCTTTTATTTTTTTAACTGTGCAGAGTTCTTTTATTATTCACTACATGGAGTTCTTTTATTTTTTAATTGTGCAGAGTTTTTATATTTTTTTTTAACTGTGCAGGGTTTTTACAGATTACCCTGTAAAGTGGTTTGGCCAAGTTAATTAATTAGAAAGAGCCGACCTATTTGTGTTCACCCGCATAGTTAGTTAGTAGCTGTGCAGGTGACTTTTTGGGGATGTTGGTGATCTGTTTATGAGCATGATCTATGGTTTAGTTTTGTTATGAACATCTATAGGATCTAGAAGATGTAAAAAAATTATATTTTCATTTATATAATTGAACAAATTTTCTACTGAAAAAAATAGTTAGTAGCCGTGCTAATAATTATATAATATTAATAATTATATAATATAAATGTTAAATAGTAAACTTATATATAAAAATTTGAAATTATAAAATAAAAAAACTACTAGCATGGATGAAGGGGCAAACGGACGTACTGGCAGTGAGTAGAAAAAACTACTTCCCAAGAAGATTGGCGAGCTTGGCAAAGATTGGAATGTCAAAAACTTTTTTCACATTTCTGTTTTTAATTCTGTTGGACTCAAAGTTTCTGTCACGTTACATTTGCACTGTGAATAGACAACAGAAGAATATAGCTTTCAAAATTTAAACTCTTCAGAGCAATACTTAACATAATAATAATATTTCAGCAGCTATTTGGGGGTTCCCATGATGGTTTTTCCACAGGGGATTGATTAATGCACCAATAGAATGTTTTTGGCTAACCAGTGGAACATCGGATTAAGGTTAGAGATGTGCAGGGACGGTGGAGTGATAGAGCGAGAAGAGATTGCAAGAGCTGCCAAATTTCTGCTGGGAAGCAAAGAAGTGAAAGAGATGAGGAGGAAGAGTGAAGAAAATTTCGCAATCAAATTTTATTCACAAGCTTTAATGTTTGGAAACAAGTATTTTTCATTATTTTTTTGGTTAGACTGTTGCTTTTCAGTGCTTGAATTTGTTTTAAATTTCAGTGCAGATTTTGAATTATGCCCATGCTTCTTAAGATATTGTAAACTTTTATTGCATGCAAGTCTGGATGTAATATTTTATTGCATATAACTCTGGATTTTATGGAATGATTTGTTGATGATTACAACGAAGAGATTTTCATTCAAACCCTGAAGGAAATTATTGAAACAACATACCTCTTTCTCTGTCCTTGTTGAGTTGATTGGCAAGGGAAAATTCAGGGGCTTGATTAATCCTAGAGGGTTAGATGACGAATCCATCGCTACAATGAATATATCTCTAGTTTTCTTCTCTCTCATAGGTAAAGCATGGATTATCTCTGAATCGAAATGCTAACCTCCTTAGCCTTTCAAGTATCTCTGGTTTGTTCTGTGGTGGAGTCTCCATATCTAAAACAATTCAAATTCAAGTTTTGGAGGTGTTAGAGGAGCAAATTCAAGTTTTGGAGGTGTTAGAGGAGCAAGCGATGGCTCCATGAAACCTGCCACTTTCCGAGTGGACTGTCCTTCCCCATAACCTCCAACGTAGCAGAGCTTGGTGGATCATTCAAGTTCCGATCAACATAAAAACACCTTTTCCTGCACTGCAATGACAGACCGCAACTATACTCAGAGTTCAGAGATGTCAAAGCCTACAAATGAACCATTAAAAAATTGTTTATTTTTTTTTCAATCATTTCTTCTTTCTGACCATTGGGAAAAATAAATCCCATACACCAGGGAAATAAAGTCAAGTCATGTCTATTGAATCAATCCAAAATTAGAGTGGGAAAATCATATAAATAAAAATATGAATTTGTTTTTTAAAGCAAGGCTGCATGGCAGCAGAGTTGTCCCTGCCAGGTTGGGATGGGAGTAAATGCAACATAATACAAACAAATGCATTGAAATACTTTTATACATAGGAAATATGTACTTTTGTAATGGATTGCGGGTTGTCGGGTTAGCCATATAAAAAAAACAGCGACAATATAAAAAAAGCAGCGACAGTTTCGTGATACAAAAATTGGGCCTCTGATGTTAGTGCAGTTGCGGACTATAGAAATTCATGACAAATGAAAAAATTATATATACGAAATATGTACTTGTATAAAGTAGATATTTAGTTTTATACATACGAAATTTGTACTTTTATAAAGTATGGGGAAGAGATTTTATAGAGGATGCAGGGAGCCCTCATTGCATACTTAGTCAGTTTTTAGATCACGGGTTCTCGAGTTGGCGGGTTCAAAATTGGGCCTCTGATGTTCTGTGGCCTACAAATAGCACCGACAATTCCGTGATATACAAAATGACAGGCAGAGTTTAGTTTGCTTTAAAACTAAGGCTTTTCTTGGATGGAAAGATATAGCATTGCCGAATTAGTTTTCTTTGCACACGTTTTATAGAGCATGCAGGGAGCGGTCATTCCATACTTCGCCAGTTTTTGGATCACGGGTATTGTCGAATCAGTTTTCTTTGTAATTTATCAAAAACCAATAATGTTTGTTACATGTTTCTGGAAATTGGCGGGTTCAAAATTGAGTCTCTGATGTTTCATGACCTACAAATAGCCCGACAGTTCCGCGATATACAAAATGACAGGTGGAGTTGCGGACTATAGAAATTTACAAAAAATTAATGTATGTTATACAATCGAATAGTAATAACGATTTCCCAAATTAGCTTTCTTTAAAACTAAGGCTTTTCTTGGAAAAAAAAGATATAGCATTGTCGAATTAGTTTTCTTTGTACACGTTTTATAGAGCATGTAGGGAGGGGTCATTCCATACTTCACCAATTTTTGGATAGCGCTTCTCGGGCTGGTGGTTTCAAAAATGGGTCTCTGTTGTTCCATGCCCTACAAACAACATCGAGAGTTTCGTGATATACAAATTGAGAAGCGGCGTTGCGAACTATACAATACAAACTTATTATAAAATAAATAATGTTTGTTACATATCTCTGGAAATTACATCAACATCGTTGAAGACCAGAAAATTAGCATACAATAGGAGACAAGAAATGTAGCATATCCAAATTAGTTTTATTTGGAACAAACAAGAAAGGTTCTTGGAAACCCAAAATGTAGTATACAATAAGGGCATTGTCGAATCAGTTTTCTTTGGAATTTATCAAAAATTAATAATGTTTGTTACATGTTTCTAGAAATTTAAATCCATTTGTCATATAGACTGGGATTGGGGCTCCCTCAGACCATAAAAATAAATAACTACAAGAATTAGGAACGTTGAAAGAAGTGCGTGACGGTAGAGAGGAAGATCTGAAAAGAAAAAATTGGAAGTTAAGAGTGTTTGGTTAGAGTTTTCTATTGAAAGAGGACATAAGTGGATTGATAAAGAAGAGAAGATGACAACATAGACTTAAACTGGATTGATAAACAAAACAAGTTGGTAGTATAAACTTACTATGAAGCTGATGCGTTTTTGTTGCTGTCGTCGATGGGCATTGTAGTCCTGTTGACCCGTTCTTGCCCTTCCTGGACGAGGCCGTTCATTCTCTTTTGGAACCATTCTTTGATGTAGTTTTTCATGGGGGCTGTGTTGGTTTCATCCCGGATTTCTATGTCGTAAAGGTCGTTTTCTAATTTCCTTAAATCCATTGAAATGCTATGCAGAGTCTATTCAATTTCTTCATTGTGTGAGGCATAGTCCAGTACCCAACGCTCGTGCTCATCTAGACGATGTTCAAGTATGATGTAAAACTTTTCGAAAGACAACACCTTTAAAATATCAACTTGTTCCTTGAAGGCTTCTTTGGTGACTGACAAGGACTTGAGAATTAAGTTAGGATCTTGAACCTCGTTGGTAGTTCCGGCTAAGTCCAGTTGGAGCAGGCTTGTGAATACATCTTCGTTTTCTGATATGACTTGTTTACATGGCTTGACAATGAGCTGCAGGTTGTCAACTTTCTTTTGCCAGCATGCTTTTACTTTTTTGGTGCGCTTTGGTGAGGGGAGTTTCTCCTGTCTTCTTTTAAGTTTCGATGTGTTTTTGGCATATTTGGAAAAAGGGGCCAGTACCTGATCACAGAAAAGATGTTCATTTTTTAAATTTGTCTCCAATTGTTCCAGCAAACCATTGGCCTTCTTTTCAAAGGAAACTAAATTTTGCGATGTTTCTCGGGCTTCAATAACTAACTGCATTCTTTTGTTGATGTTATTCTCTACAAGGGCTATAGAGCATGCAAGGAGGGTAGAGGATACTTTCATCTTCGTTGTAGTGGTAGCAGGCACGATTTTTTCCAAAGGACTGGCAAACTCTGGAGTTGCAAGGAAAGCCTGCTCAAATTCGTTGAGGCGTTGTTTCATATTGGCATTTTTTGTCTCAATTCCGCGAATGGAATCACAAAGAATGTCACCAGTTCCCTCGTGAAATTGGCATATTTGGGACGACGACATTTCGCTAAAGTTAATCTCTGCGTGAGATTTTCCTTTCCTGTTTGTTACATCTCTCTTTTCAATGACCAGACTTTTAGATTGGTTGTCAAAAATAGCACTCTGGATTATGAAGGATTCATCTATGTCATAACAATTGGTGTCTGATATTTCCACCGCGGACGACCCAATTTTCTACATGTGCTCAGCTTCAATTTCAAGTTGCAGTTTTCCACTTTCAATTTGGGGTTCATCTGTTTGCCCTGCATTGTTTTTTCTCTTCTTCGCCAATGGAATTTTGTGAGAACTATCAATATTTATGCGAGGAGGGTTCTTATCTCCTCCTCCATTCGAAGATTTCTGGGTTTCTTTCTTACTGGGGTGGACCGTCGAAGCTATGCTCTGTAATGTTGTGCTCTTCGGAGTGTTGGCGGGGGACTGGGTACTCTTCTCACCGGACACTTTTCCATGTTGTCTGTACAATTCAGTGGCACTTTGCAATCTCTCTGCGTCACAATCGGAAGAAGTAGGATTTTTGTCGACACTGTTCCTGTCTTAGGTCAAGTGTGTATGGATAAAAGAGGTGTTAAAGCCAACACCCAGTAAATGTTCTCGAAAAATGCCATTAGGGTCTAACCCTTTTAGCCTTTCGGCGTATGTTAGGTTCAATTTATTGAAATGGGCGGAAAAATCGTCAATCTTGTTGATGTTTCTGCACACGAAGTCTCCGACTTTCCAGGGCAGAGGAATGAACTATTTTTTTTTCTTGTCATGGAAAAAATGCAACCAATGGTTGTATTGCCTTGCTATTTCTACAACAAACATCTTGTCCGTGATGTGGCATGGAAGAAAGGCAGGATTTTCCTTAGAGCCAAAGACCATGAGGACACTATGATTTTCCTCTTGCTCAAGTGTGCCCTTCTTGTTCAAAAATTTGGTTGCCTGGCCAGACATCTGCAGAGCATCCTTGCCTAGCAATGAATCTTTGAAAATTGAGACAAAGCCATTAAAAACTTCATAAAAACAATGGGAGGCCTTATGTCTCCACAGTGCCTCGTGCCAGAATGTTACTGGGTTGAATCCATAGTTTATTTTATTGGAAAGAGAAAGTTTTGGAAACGGACAACAATACACAATTGCGAAAATCAAGTAGGATGACATATAAAATTGATTCGATTCTTTGAATTGTGACAACGGGGAGCAGAGATCAATCGAAATTAGCTTCCCCCAATCGAAAATGTGTTTTTCCTTGACTGTAAAATACAAAATATAAATAATTATATGGGAAATGCTTGTTGTGGATGCCTATCCCGTTATTCTTGTAACCAGCCAAGCAATTTCCCGGAATGGATTTCTAAAGGAACTTACCTGCAGCCTTGTGATATCTTCAAGAATTATTGTCGGGTCTTCGAGGAAGTCCGCTAAGATGTCCAACCCGTTATGATGTTTTTCTAGAAACTGTTTGTAGTCTTGTCCTCTGAACGTCAATGTTGGGATCGACAATTTTAACATCTCACGGAAGAGCCGAGGTGACAAAAAAACAGGAGAATGGTCGCGCAGTGGAATAATTATTTGGCCTGGAATATATTTTTCGACGCACTAAGAGACCACCTCCTTAGAGTCAAAAACCTCATGAACGGAACCTGCACGAGCGATTCCATAGGTCCAAATCACTTTGTTTTGGGCGGAACGAGATGAATAGTAAAAGTATGCCCTGGACCACTGAAAGCTCTGGTCCTCTTGTGCAAACATATTTACTATATCTCCACAAAACTGATGTCGACCTGGTGCCATAAGTCTACAAGAACATTTATTTGTTCCAACCGATGAATGAAATGAAAAGTTGGAAGTGATAATATAACCCTGTGCAAATTTTGGTTGAAAGCGTGTGAATGGGAGATGTCCTCGAGACTTTCATTGATTAATGACAATTTGGATGGTTGTTGCATGATGCGTTGTTATCATTAAACAATACTAATTGCATACATAGAAATTCTGACACGTTGGATATTGCAATGAGCGATTAAGCATTGTAGTTTTCTTGAGCAGCCCAACACGAGGATGCGGGTTGGAGATGAACAATTGGAAGGGAAAAAATAACTCTTTGCACATCTTGGTTTAATGCATAATAATGGGAGATATCCTCGAGGTTTTCGGCCATTAATGACAATGTTGAGGGGTCCTGCATGGTCAGCTGTTAGCATGAAAGGTTTCTAATTACATAGTAAGAAAGTACGGAGGTCGCGGGTAGGGGAAAAAAGACAGCTACAAAACATGGTTGCAATGTACAAGCATTGAGGGTGAGGGCACGAGGGTCAAATTGTATGTATCGAAACTTTTTGAGTGAAATATGCGTAACAACAAAGAGGATATGGTAGCATAGCCGGAAGGATAGGAAGTTAGTGGGGATGGAAGGTAGCGAGAGATACTTTGATACATTTGTGAGCAATATTAGAGTGACCGCACTGGAATTGTAGATTTCATGAACCTGGCAATAGGAGAATCCAAAACAGGTTGAGAAGGTGGCTGCAAAGGAGGCAAGGTCCGAACCTTCTAATTGTATCGCTCCGAACATTTGAATGCATAATCTGTAACACAGAAGAGCGGACGATGTCGGAATCCAGTGGTCAATTTGTATATTGCAGAGAGTGCAATCCCAATTGTTTCGTACCTCTGTGTCCAGTTTTTAGTACCAAGAGCTAATTTAGTATTCAAAATAATTTTTTAGATATTGTTATATAGTTCATAGGGATTAGCATCCTTAAACAATGGCAATATCCACCCCGCCAGTCCTGAATTCCGTGTGTCAATTTGTATATCGCGGAACTGCAAGCATTGTTTGGAGGACATGAAACAATGAAAGTGCAATTTTGAGTCAACCACTCCGCAGGTTCGCTTGTCAATTTATATATCATGGAACTTTGGGTGTTATTTGTAGGCCACAGAACAATGGAGGTCCAAGTTTGAGCCTGCCCACCCGAGAACTCGCGATCCAAAATGTCGCTAGATATCGAATGCGAAATGTGTACATGCTCTATAAAATATCATGGGAATTAGTACATGCTCTATAAGATATCATGTGCATACTTTATAGTCCCATAATACACAGGAAGAAAAAAAAGGGAAAAAGAACAGAGTAGTTAGCAGTGGAATTGTAGATCACGAAAATTTAGAGTGGAATATGTATATAACGGAAAAACATCGAAAGCATCGAAAGCAACAACGGTCAATCGGATTCGTTGTCTGATTATATAAATGCAGATAAACATATGTCAACCCGCCAACGCTGGAGTTGCATATTTCATAAACTGGGAAACAGGAGGATGCAAAACAGGCTGAGAAAGTGTCTACAAAGGAGGCGAGGCCCGGACCTTCTAATTGTATCTCTCCGAACATTGGAATGCATAATCTGTAACATGGAAGAGCAGATAATGTCGGAATCTGGTAGTCAATTTGTATATTGCAGAGAGTGCAATCCCAACTGATTCATAATTCTGTGTTCAGTTGTCACTACTAAGAGTTATTTTAGTATTCAAAATAATTTTTTAGATACTGTTATACAAGGAAAAAATAAAAACTAAAATAATTTTTTAGGTACTGTTAGATACTTCATAGGGATTAGCATCCGTAAACAATGGCAATCTCCACCCCGCCAGTCCTGCACTTCATCTGTCAATTTCTATATCGTGGAACTGGGAGTGTTGTTTGGAGGACACGGAACAATAGCAGTGCAATGTTGACTTAGCCAGTCCGCAGGTGCGCTTGTCAATTTGTATATCGCAGAACTCGAGGTGCTATTTGTAGGGAATGAAACAATGGAGGCCCAATTTTGAGCCCGCCTGCCCGGCCGAGAACCCGCGATCCAAAATGTCGCTAGGTATGGAATGCAGAATTTGTACATGTTCTATAAAATATCATGTCCATATTTTATAGTTCCATAATACACAGGAACAAAATAAGGGAAAAGGGCAGAGAAGTTCACAGTGGAATTCTAGATAATACACGGGAAGAAGAGAAGGGAAAAAGAACCAAGTATCTCGTAGAAGAACATATAGTGCTTGATTATTAATGCAAATGCTTGCGAATACCTGCTGAGTTCTCACCAGTTAACGCATAAAGTGTAGATTACGGAAGTATCTTTCATACCACTGTGTCCACTTGCCACTAGTAAGAGCATTGTTGATGTATATGAGGAAGGACGCGAAGTTGTTGGGGATGGAAAGGAACAACATATACTTTGAATAGACTTAATGTATACAAGGAACCCACGGTGGAATTGTATATCACGGATGTTTTGAGTGCAAGATGTATATAGCGGAACGATAAGCAGCTCGTTTCACAAGCGGCATCGCCGCAATGGCGGACATAAAATTGGCTAAGTATGAAAAGGAACAACGGTCGGTCGTATCCATCGTGCGAGGATATAGATGGAGATGTTAAGGCATGAATTGCAGATCGCGGAAGTATCTTTCGTACCACTCTATCCACTTGTCACTGGTAATACCATTGTTGATGTATGTCAGGAAGGACGCGAAGTTTCTAGGTATGCATATCAACAACAAATACATTTAACGAAGTTAATGTATACGAGGAACCCACAGTAGAATTGTAGATCACAAATTTTTTTAGTGCAAGGTGTATATAGCGGAACAATAAGCAGCTAGGCTCGCAAGCGTTGGCCCCGCAGCGGCGGGCATAAAATTGGCTAAGTATGGAATGGAACAACGGTCGGTCGGATCCCTCTTGCGAGGATATAGATGGAAATGAAAACATGTCAGCCCGCCGTACATAGAAACACAACTAAGTATAAAACCAGAAAGCCATAATGAATAGGAAAAGCAAAATGGGAAAAGAGATAAATATCTGAGAGTCGGGAAAACCTTTTTTTTCCGTTTATTAATGGCAATGTTTTCGAACCTCTGTTGGCTTCTCACTAGTAAAAGCATTAAGTGCACATCACTGAAGTTCTTTGTCTGCAACATGTATATGATGAAACAGGGTACATAGGTGTTGGATACCGCGAACCCGGGGCCTAGTGTCTAGATAACGGGCTAAGTATTGGCCAAGACGAAGTTTTGATATCTATTTCAATAGTATTCATACTAGTATCTATCAATGGAGAAATTTTTCGTATTTATCTGAATAGTATTCATACTAATATATATTAATGGATTGTTTTTGTTTCAAATGCAAATGATCTCCCAATTTGCAAGATGCTCTTCGGCTCACAAATTTTGTTGAAACCAGGAAAATTTTGACTACAAGATGTACATAGCGCAACAAGGAACATGAATTTGCATTGTGGTCTCAATGACATAAATTCCTTATCATCTATTCATCTTGTATTCGTTGCAATGACATCAGCAAACAAGGACTCTCCATAAACATCAATTAAATTAAAGGCAATCAAAATTTGTTGTGACTTTAAGTAATTAAAGCATAAATTGAAAACTACGGAACTCCTAGGCTGCAAGATGTATATGACAGAACACTGGACATATTTTTTTAATACCGCAAACCCAAACATAACTGCCTAAGCTTTGTTGAAGAGGAAGTTTTCTGTATTTTTTCCAATAGTACTGATATTAGTATATATGCACAGATATTATCAAATAGAACAAGCTGCAATTTATCCAACATACTTCACAGGAACATTGCGTCAACAGTTCAACTGCCTTGTTGTAACTCATGAATTCAATCTATTTACGGAACCCGAAGAATCAGAGCATAACGGGTCCTCCAATTTCTTTCTTTAAATATAGAGTCGGCGCCACATAAGTATGGCCTATGAAAAAGTATTTTTAAATGTAAAATGTAAAGAAAGAACGGACCAGGTTTTATTTAGATTGAAGTAATGAGAAGCACAAATAAAATCTTGTCCTTCATGTTTAACGACACAAGGGAAGAAGGTACAAAATACAATTGAAGCAAATACCAGAAATTGGAAAATACTATTAAGAAATAAACTGAAATTATTCTATATTCATATAAGATGTGTTACAAAATACAATTGAGTCTATTTGCAACAACAATTGCGATTTCACCTGCCATCGACCAATTAAAGATATGTACATTGACGAAGCTTCTTCACACTTTTCTTGACGTTCAAACTCTTTATTCGTAAAAAAACGAGTTGAATATCAATTTTGGGTTTTGTACTTAATCGGTGCTGCGAAGTACATCTATCCCAGTTTTTTGAATACCTTGTTTCTTCCAGATATGGCCTGCTTGTAATGGTTGCTTATTCAATATTCCATTCTTTGTCAAGTATTAATTTCCTTCTACCATCGAAAAGTCTGGGTTTAAGGTGTTTTCTTTGCAATGTTCCTGAGCATTCACATCTGAGACAACTTAGAAATGTGATTCAGGTTGATTACAAAGTGAACTGAGTCATTTTATGTTACAACAATTAAGGCAAGGGAAAAAAATTCAAGTATATAGTGATTGGTATTCTCCTTGTATTTGATCGTCTGTTTGGTTGAGAAGCCTTCCTGAGGATTTGTATGTGGAACTTCTTTGCTTTATTATAGTAAATTGGAAGAAACGTCCAACCCAGATGCAAAATGAAAATCTCTTGAGGTACATAAATTCTTCGGGTAGCTGAGGTGTGGCAAGTGCATCAAATGCTACAAAATGCATCAGAATATATATTTCCTCATAGTGGGCAAGGTATGGCGGCCCATAGAAAGGTCTGGAATGTTCAGAGGTGATGCCTAATATGTGGACTCTACAACTACATCCAGAGGAAACCGAACAAACTTTGACAAAGAACATGGATTTATGTCAAGTCGGCTACTGGAGCCACATGCAAGTCATCAAAGTATGAAATAGAAACTCTTGTAGTGATAATATGTCATTTTATCCACCCATACAGATTATATTACCATCCTCTGAGGAAGACAAATACTTGTGCGATATCTACAATTCGATACAGTGGCCAAATATGTGTTGTTGGAAGAATCTATATACTTAAATGAAGAACTATCTTGCAGGTGACCTAAAAATCCATTACAATTCCCAGCAATAAAACAAAGAAGTTCAACAAACAAATTTCCAGGCAGCCTTTTCAACCAACCAAAGCATCGAACACAGGGAGAACACCAAACATACTTGTTCTTTTTTTTTCGTCCTCTCTGATTTTATCTTGTATAACAGACTTTTTTTTTACTCAAAGCTCACGTCACATAAAACCAGTCTCTCTTCTTTCATCTTCCCCTCAATCGCATCTCTAAGTTGTCTTACATGTCCATGACCAGGAACATTAGAACGAAGGCACCATAAACCACAACTCTTTGATCATAGAGAGAAATGGAAATAAGTATTTAAAAGCAAGGCTAGATGGTCCTCCGTACATTTTGTGTTGATTCCTTTTAATGATAGATGTACTCGATATTTTCAGTTATTAATGCCAATCTTTTTGAATATGTACACTGAATAGTGACTAGCAACACGTATTAAAAATCCCATATCCGAGCAGATTCTCAAATCTGACATCTAATATATGCACAATATTAAAGAGGGACATGACGTGAAGGCCTCTGCAGGTCACACGTTTATGAACTATGTTGAATCTTTTAAGAAAACTAAAATTGCACAAGCAAAAAAAATAAAATAAAAAGTATTTTCGCCAATTCAAAATGCAGGCAAAAAGAAATTACCAGATCCCATAATATTCGGTTGTCTATTCATTTTAATGGTAGATGTCCTCAAGCTTTCCAGTTATTAAAGCCCATCATTTCCAAATGCACAATATTAAAGAGGGACATGATGTGAAGGCCTCTGTGGGCGACATGTTTGTGAACTATGCTAAAGCTTTTGAGAAAATTAGAACTGCAGATAAAAATAAAAATAAACTATTTTCGCAACTCCAAAATGCAGGTAAAAAGAAATTGCCAGATCCCATAATATTCGCCTGTCTATTCATTTTAATGGGAAATGTCCTTGAGCTTTTTAGTTATTAAAGCCCATCATTTCGAAATGCACAATATTAAAGAGGGACATGACGTCAAGCCCTTTGTGGGTGACACCTTCGTGAACTATGCTGAAGCTTTTAAGAAAAACTAGAACTGCAGAAGAAAAAAAAATAAATCGCAAATTCAAAATGCTGGAAAAAAGGCGCTTTCATAGGTAAGGCACTTTAGTACTCAATGTTCTTCAAATTCAATGACATTTTTATTATTTGAGTAAAGGGGGAAAAACATCTGACAACCTAGAAGGAAGGCCATATATGATGGACAACTCATTGGCAGAAGCCATATCGAGAATGCGAATTGAGTATCTAATAACCGCGGAACTACGTTGTGTTTGAGTCTTCAGCTTTCCTTGCCTGTTCAAAATAAAAAACAAGGGTTGAATATTAGCCTGTCTATTTATTTTAATGGGAAATGTCCTCAAGCTTTCCAGTTATTAAAGCCCATCTTTTTGAACCTGTTTGGCCGATTCTAACTTTTGAAAGCATATTTAATGTGTATTGGGAAGCACTGAATGTAGCAGGGATGGAGCCCTATGTAACAAATGTTACTACTATTTTTCAGTTTTTGTCGACAAGCGTATGTAGAACATACGTAAAGAAGAGTAATTCGATAATGCTATTTTTTTTGCACATGAGCCCTTGAAATTCAAATAGTCCACAAGTCCGATTTTCTATTTGTATATCACATAACTATCTGTGCTATTTGTAGGACACAAAACAATAGTGGCCGAAGTTAGAGCCCGCCAGCCCGAGAACCCGCGATCCAAAAAATGTTTACTATATTTTTTGTGTGTTTTTTTGTCCACTAGGGTATGTAAAACGATGTACGTAAAGTAAACTATTTCGACAATGCTAATTTTTTTGGACATGACAGCCTTCAAATTCAAATAGTCCGCAAGTCCGATGGTCAATTTGTATATCGAGGAACTCTCCGATTCTCAATTTTCAGCCACCCACCCCAAGAACCCGCGATGCAAAAACTGGCTAAGTATGGGACGAGGGCTCCATGGATGCTTTATATATCTACTTTACAAAATTACATATTTCCTATGTTTAATTTATGTTGTCCAGGAAACCTATAATTTGATAAATTTCAATGTCTTCTGTCCAGGAGCCCTTCCTTTAAAGAAAACTAATTCGGAAATGCTAATTTATACACCATAGTTCGATACCACCTATCCACCAAGCCACGTCCATAAAACTGGCTAACTATGCAACCGAACGACGACCACTCGGAATGATCACGAAACTCTCCGTGCTATTTGCAGGGCACGGAAGAACATAAGCCCAATTTTCAGCCCGCCACCCCGAGAACACGCGATCATTAACCTATGTTGTTCAGGAAACCTATAACTTCATACATTGCATTCTCTTCTGTCCAGGAGGTTTGTTTTTAAAGAAAACTTATTTGGGAAAGCTAATGTATAGACCACAGACGACCTGTCATAGGATGCAACTGAACTGCAGTCACTTGGAATGACCACAGAAGCGCGAGAAAACAGAGTCAAACACAATTTACAACAAGAAAGTAAAAGGGAGAGAAGATTTATATCTCCCACACAGCAAAAGGCAATTTCATAACTGTGAAACCGTAGTAACACAAAATCCATGGAAAAAGCATCGGCAGCTATGAAATATATTTTGAGCTCGACAAAATATTCTTCAAAGCGTAGCAGATGCAATTGACATCGTCTGCAATTATTTACTCTGTTATTTTATCTTAATAAGCCCAATTTCCAGCCCAACAGCCCCAGAAGCCGCGACCATTAACCTATGTTGTCTAGGAAACCTATAATTTCATAAATTGCATTCTCTTCTGTCCAGGAGGCCTTCTTTTAAAGAAAAATAATTTGTCAAAGCTAATGTATACACCGAACACAACCTGTCATAGTTCGAGAGAACCTATTCGCGAAGTCGCATCCATAAAACTGGTTAAGTACGCAACCGAACGACGGTCGCTCGGAATGACCACATAAATGTGACAAACTAGAGTCAAACGCAGTTTACAATAGGAAAGTAAAAGGCAGAGAACAACTATATCTCCCACACAGCAAAAGGAACTCTCATAACTATGAAACCATAGTAACAAAGAATCCATGGAAAACACATCGGCAACTATGAAATATATTTCCAGGCCGACAAACTATGTTTCAACATGTAACAGATGCAATCTACATCGCCTGCAATTCTTTAGTCTGTTATTTTATCTTAATAGTATTCTATGCACACCGAAGTGCAAAAAAATGTAACCAGAGATCCAACTGCAGATGCAACATCCCAACATTGCAAACCCTGGGCAAACAAGAAAAAACACCAAATAAGAACCCAGCCAAAAAGCACCAAAAGGCCCAAGTGCAGGCGCAGGACCGGAACCCTGCAAAGTCGAATCAAGCAACAATAAACATCATACAATGAAGAAAGGAACAAGCAGCAACCACCCCCCAGGAACGAGGCTCTTCCAATCACGATTGCAGAAACCCAAACGTACAAACTATAACAACACGAACAGACAAGCAAGAACAACGAGAACATGCAAATAAGAAATTAGTACCATGAAAAAAGAAAGCATGGACCAGTGAACCAGCAATGCCCCTAGAGCATATAAATTTTAAAAACAGAAGAAAATGTCTTGTAACAAGCCTGTTAAGTAACCATTCAACACTACCAAGCCTATTAGGTAAACATTTAAGTCTGTTAGAAATGCACTGTAAACATTTAAGAAAAAATTCAATGTGGCAGGTCTCTGACGTATCCCAAATAAATTCATATATTTTTTGTAACAATAGTTCGAACACCAGAGAATGTATTGCAAAGCCATACTTTGGATATGCCACCATATCAAACATTGCCATAAATTTACCTATCATAAAATGCTAAAACAAACATTCAAATTAATGGTAGCATTAATCCACGTTCGACGAATGCACAAAAAAATTTATGATTCAAAAATGACCATATACTACCAAATACTTTGGAAATGGAAACATATTTTACATTGGGAATAGTGAAGGCGGCAATAAGACCTCCAATCCTTTGTCCAATCGGATATTGACAAACATGATACTTTTTATTATATAAAAACCGATGTTTTCACTTCCCTTGTTCCAACAATAGACAATAGGCAAATATTTCTAGTCAAAGCACAAGCTAATGCCAGGTCAACGATTTATCGATCGCTATAGTACCTCTATGCCTACGACAGGGACTAATAAATAGAGATAATATATAATACGATGTAAACTTTGGTAATGGTTGTTAATTTGGTATGAATTAATGCCGGGTCAAGGTAGTTTGACTCTTTATGGAAAGTTCTCGTGTCTCACATTTTTTAAAATTTGGACAAGAGTTTTTTTATTAAATAATTTTTAAAAACAATCATATACTAAACATGGACCAATGCACCAAATGGATAAAAATATTTAGTCTGAAATGTTATTCCGAAATTCATAAATTTTTATTTTTGTTACATTCAGGGTTAATGGTTAACAATATATGTTTTAAGTTTTCACACTCAAATTGTTATGTGGAGGCCCGAGGGACTCCCTTAACTTGTGACCTTAAAATTAGATTATTATTATTATTATTTCATAACTAGTCGCAAACATGCCAATCATACTTGTGGTCGACTACTACCACTATAACCTCCAACAATCATACTTCTGGTCAACTACTACCACTATAACCTCCAGGCACGACTGCTACCACAATAACCTCTAGGTATGCCAACATGGCCTCTCACGTGACACACAAGGTAAGTCGAGGGTTACCACTATAAGCACAACTGCTACCACTATAACCTCTAGGCATGTAACATGCCCCCTCACACGACACACAAGGTAAGTAGAGGGTTTTGAACCAATGACTTCACATAATGGAATGCCTTTTAAGAGTACACTCCATAACCAATTGCTCTACATCACGTGGGCCAATATTATTATTATTATATACAATACTATTTTTTCATTAATATTTTTTTAGTTTATATGTACTATGTCAATGTTATAAATGCTAAAATGTTATATCTCACTCATGTGAATTGTTAAAAACTCCATCAAATAGAGATATCAAATCCATGGAGGTGCAAACTTTTTTGAGGGAGCTAACACTTGAGAAATGTGTAAACCTTTTTTAGAGTGCAAAAGTTGAAGATAATTTTACATACCATATTAGTGTTATTAATGTGTTAAGATGCATATTATTAATGTTATTAAAATATTACAAGGTATTTCACTCTATATGTGGATTTATAGGAAAACAATTAATATAGTGAGTATGAATAATATGATTGAGGCTAAGAAATCTTATCAAATAAATAAAAATCCCTAAAAATAATAAACTAAAGACTAAAGAGGTACAAACTTTTTATAGTGTAAATTTTGAGTAAAAATTTGTACATTAAAGGATTTGATATCTTTGTATATATGTTGATAATAATAAATAAAAACACTACATTAAATATTAAATATACTATATAATGTCATCTTTTTTCAAATGTGTTCATTACAATTGACGATGTAATGATTGTCTAGTGGTCACATTTATTGTTGTATAGTCTATCACTATGATGACTATGAGAACATTATTTTGAGGCATTTATACACACAATGAGACATCATTAGACTCATGAGATCTCAAATATCTCACATTATTAGCCTGCTATTATTATTTAACACAGCTCCTTCCTCAACCCATATGGTCATTCCTCTTGTCAACATTACAAGGGAATGTTACATTATGTTTTAATTTTGTCGAGTGGCTTGATGTAATTATGTACTTAGTGTCATAGTGATGATCATTATAACATCATTTGTAGGGCACCTATACATGTAACATGACCTTAATAAACTTTTTTAATATTGCACACATGTGTAGATGGAGATAGTTTTGGGAGTTGTTTGGTGGTGATTAGTCTCTCAAGTAATGGTGACCTACATTAACAGATCATTCTTATCCACTACTTCTCTCTTATATCTTGATGCACTTATCATCAACCTTTATGGATTGAATAATCTCCACCCTTGATTGTGCCTTATTATCAATGGTCCAAGTTTCTCTTCGTTACTATAAATTGAAGCAATTGGTCTTAAATCAAGTTAAAAAGGATCGTCGTTTGTGGTATTTATTATTAGCTTGGATCTTATGGGTCCTTAGGCTAGATCATCCATATACTTGAGATTCGTATGGATTTCATTTGAACTCCATACATATGTGTGCTCTAGCTATTGTAATTTGGGATAGTTATGAAGAATAAGAAGCCTTGTTTTCATGGATGTTTCCCCACCTTGGGGTTTTAACACATATATTTCTTGTCTCATCTCTCTTATTTCTTATATTTTCTTTATTGGTTCGATGATTTCCATATGAGTTCAAATAGGATAAATCTTGGTAATATGTTTCACATATTTTTCATGGTATTTCAAAGTTGATAGAATGTTGAATGATGGGCTTGGAAGTAATTAGAGTAAGTTGATGGAGGATGCTTTAAAACTTATGTATAGTACAAACAAGTTAATTTTTTTTTACAACAGTCATTCAAATTATTAACTTGCAAATAATGCATGGCTGGACAAAAGAGTGTTGAAAATAATTACTTACTTGACGAGAACTCTCTAGTCTTCTCATTTGTTAGAGGTTGCATTTAATAATTTTTTTTACCCCTATTTCAAAAAGTGGTACTACTAGTAGAACCATTTTTTTAGGGTTAAAATTACCACCCCTACAACCATGGCCTTAACAATCCTGTAATGTGGCCAACAAAAACTTTAAACTCAACCCTTGAATCAAATAATGGCACTAACAACAACACGATTTTTTTCGAGGTTAAAATTACAACTTCTTTGAAACCTGGACTTAACACCTAGTATTGCTACAACCAAAATATTAAAATCAACCATTGAATCGAAAAGTGGTTTTCCTAGTAGTACTATCCAATTTTTGTTGGGGTTAAAATTACAATTTTTTTGAAATCAAGACCTTGACAACTGATACCTTTGCAACCAAAATCTTAAAATAAATCCTCGAATAAAAAAAGAGATGCTCTCTGTAGCACCCACTTTTTTTGTGCTTGAAATTGCAACATTTTTTAAACCATGGATTAAAAGCATTGCATTGTTGCAAACAAAATCATAAAAAGGAAAAACATTGAAAATAATATTAAAAAAGAAAAAGAAAAAAAGGAAAACAGAAAAGAAGAAGAAGAAAATAAAGAAAGAAAAGAAAAGAAGAAGGGGGACATGTTTTTTTTAATAAATAAAATTAAAAAATAAAATAAAAGGAGAGTGTGCAGCATTTTTTTTATTCCTTTTTCATTTTTTTTAATAATTATGGTATTTTTATTGTCTTTTTTAATTTAAAATGTATTTTTATTTATTAAAAGAAAACATTAAAAAATGTTTTTTCCTTGTTTTTAACTCCTCATTTTTTCATCTTTTTCGTTCGGCGTTGTCTAATTGTTCTAATGTTTTGGTCTTTTTTTCGCCTGAATCCAACGACATAAATATGTACGAAATTACAATTTTCTATTGTTTAAATATGCATATCCAACAATTTTTGGCTGGATTTTAGACAAAATTAAATGGAAAATATCCCCAAAAAAGGGACAAAACGTAGAACAGTTAGACTACAACTTTTCCTTCTATTTTTATTTATTTTTCCAATTTTTTATTTTTTTATGATTTTGTTTGCAACAATACCAAGCTTTTAGGTCATGATTTCAAAAATGTTGCAATTTAAGTCCAAAAAAAGAGGTTGCTACTGAGATCACCTCCTTTTTTATTGAGGGGTTGATTTAAAAATTTTAGTTGTAAGGGTATTGATTGTAAAGCCCATGATTTTAAATAAAGTTGTAATTTTAGCCTCAATGAAAAAGGGACGGTTGCTACTGGGAGCACCACTTTTCGACTCAGGGGTTAACTTTAAGATTTTGGTTGCAATGATATCGATTGTTAAATCCATGTTGAAAATAAGTTGTAATTTTAACCTTAGGAAAAAAATGGTGATGTTGTTGGCACCACTTTTTATTAAGGGGTTCATTTTAAGGTTTTGTTGGAACCATTACAAGTCTATTAAAGCCATTAGTTGCAAAAGGTGGTAATTTTGACTATGAAAAAAAGGGGTGCTACTGGTAGAACCACTTTTCGATTCAATGGTTTTTAAGGGTGGAGTTTCCATTTTGACGTCATAGTTCTTATCGAGTCAATAACTATCTTTAGTTATTGACATTGTTACATTGGTTGTTACCAACTGACTTTACATTTCCAACCAAAACAAACAAAATAAATGGAAAATAGAAATCACTAAGCTAGGCTTGGGATATGAAAACATCGACACGGTTGTGAAGGGTTGTGTATTATTTCGCAAAACTCTAGTAAGTGAGCCTATATGTCCAAAATGTAAACTGAAATCAAATACAATTCCATGAAAGGTTCTTTATCACTTTCCACTAATACTATAGTTACTCAAATGTACATAGTTGTTGATTCATTGTTGAACTTATGCAATGGCATGCCCAAAATAAGAGTGCTGATAAAAAAAAACAATGACATATGGTTGATTCTAAGATGTGAATCGAATTTGACAACATATGGCCCAATTTTATCCAAGATCCTTATAATATAAGGTTGGGTTTGGTTCTAGATAGGGTGAGCCCATTCTAAGATCAAAATACTAAATGGTCCACTTAGTTAGTCTTTTTAATAAATTATAATTTACCTTAATAAATTATAATTTGTCTTAATGTTATCATTGATTATAGTAGAAAATAAAAGTGCAACTTTAGACACAATTGGTGTTTATTTAGAGTTATTATTTGATGAGTTAATAAAATTGTGGAAATGAATTGAAGCAATCAAGTACAAGGGATGGCAATCCGATCAAATTTACTTTTAGATCTTCAATGTTTTTTTATGATACATAATCTTCCTATATATGACATATTAACTAGTCTCACTATTTATGGATACCATGGATGTGTTTCTTTCATCGTGAAGGGTTTTATGAGGCACTTGAGTAGTTTGGATTATTTATGGATACCATGGATGTGTTGCTTTCATCGTGAAGGGTTTTATGAGGCACTTGAGTAGTTTGGATAAGTGTATTTCTTATGGACATCCATTTTACCTAAAAATGGAAAATCCATATCGTTGACAAAAATCATGTTTTAATGGTCAAGAACATAATTGTGTAGCAACATTGGCAATAATAAGTGAATACATTATTGAGAATTGACAAAAATAAATAAAAAAATGGAGTTTATCGGAAGTTGTGGCATTTGTAGAGATAACCTAACTAATGAAACTAATCTAAAACAATTGTGCATATTCTATAAGTTTCTATACTTTAAGCATATATCCATTCCACATATTGTTGACTTTATGCATAGTAAGAAAAATATAGCTTATGTTATTATAGAAACCCTTTTTGGTGCATATGATACAATTTCAACACATCAAGGATTTCAATAACTAAAGAAATGTCAAAAAATTGGGGTGGAGAAATATGGTGATGAAAAAATTTAAAAATATGGTGCTCCTTATGCGTGGAAAAAACAATAACATGTACAATTTTTACTGTTAATGTTTCACTCTTGCTTTTCCACTGAATATGTAAGTAGTAATATTAGAAGTCAAATTGATAGTAATAACAAGGTTGTGTGGAAACGTAGTCCCTGCTGGGTTGAATTAGGATAGGAAAACGTAGTGGGGGCAGATGGAAACTACAACAGAGATGTGGCAAGTAGCATGAAGCATAGGTGGTATCCATGCAGTAAATAACACGTGGACTCTAGAGCCCCATTTATTTTTTGAAAGTATATAACAAAATACAATTTGTGCATAATGGAAGATAAAAATTTATGACGACACAAATATGAAAGGAGATAAAAAAACAATTTAGTTTGAAATATATTAAAAAAGTTACATGTTCCTGGAAATTTAAATGCATTTTTCATATAGACTAGTGAAAGATAAAAATGTATGAGGACATAAATATAAAAGGAGATAAAAAACAATTTTATTTGAAATATATCAAAAAATAAAAGTCTGTTACATATTCCTGGAAATTTCAATGTGTTTGTCATATAGACTGGGATTGAGGCTCCCGCAGACCATAAGAGAAATATGTACAAGAAACAAGACTGTAGAAATAAGAAGCGGGCGACGGTAGAGTGCAATACCTGAAAAAAATAAATTGAAAGGTATCAGTCTTTGGCTAGACATTTCTATTTAAAAAAGTGGAATAACTAGGTTGATAAACAAATAAGGATGCAATCAGTAGACTTACAGTGATGGTACATATGACCCCTTTTTCTATTTGCTTGCTGATGTCTTTTCATTGATGTCGTCGATGACTGCTGGAATCATGGCAACTGCCTGTTGCCTTTCGTGGGCGGTGTGCTTCAATTCCCTTTCGAGCCATTCTTGAATGTAGCTTCTCATTGGAGTGACATTGATCTCATTCCAAATTTTTATGTTGAAAAGTTCCTTTTCTACGTCCTTGAAGTCAATAGAAAGATTATGCAGAGCCTGATCAATTTCCTCATTCTATATTGAATAGTCAACTAGTCAGTCGTTGACGTCATCTTGACCATATTCAAGGATGTTGTAAGACTTTTCCAAAGAAAATGCCTTAAACATATCAACCTGTTTATCGAAGTCCTTCCTAGTTAAGGGCAAGGAGTTGAAGATTAAGTTGGGGTCTTGGAAGTCGTTGGTCCTTCCAGATAAGTTTATTTTGGACATCTTTGTGAATAATTTTTCTTTCTTTGATATGGCTTGTTCACATGACTGAACAATGAGATGCAGGTTCTTCACTTTTTCTTTCCATCATGCATTTAATTGACCGATCCGGTTTTTGGATGGAAGATCTTGTTGTCTTCTTCTTGTTTCTGTCATGTTGTTGACAATGGTGCCAAAATGAAGGACCTTGTTTAAATAGAAATATTCATCATATTTTAACTCTGCCTGCAAATGTTCGAGCAAATTATGTGCCCTGCTTCCAAGGGAAGTCATGGTTTGTGATGTTTCCCATGCCACAATAACCAGTTCCATTATTTTCTTGATATTATTCTCGACATATCCTCTACACGATGCGAGGAGGCTGGAGGATCCTTTTAAATTGGCTGCAAGGGTGGTAGGCATGGCTATTTCCAAAGGATTGGAAAGCAATGACATAGGACTCAAAGCCTCTTCCAATTCCTTGACTCGGTCCTTTATTCTGGCATTCTCGGCCTCGATGCCTCGAATGGAATCATGAAGTGCATCTTTGGTCGCTATGTGAAGTTGACAGACTTGGGACGACTACATTTTCGCAAGGTTAACCTCTAAACGAGATTTTCCTTTCTTATTTTTTACATTTTTTTTTTCAATAATCAATTTTTTGGACTGGCTATCAAAAACAACTATGGAACACGAAGGATTCATCTTCATCAAAATTTTTGGTATCAGATATGTCCATTGGACAACTATGCTGGATCGCGTCTCTGGACTGATCAAGGTAGTGAAATACGCTATCCATATCAGGCTCAAGTTCCATGTTCTCACTCTAAATTTCGAGCTCTTCTGCCTGTCCCACAATTTTTTTTCTCTTCTTGTCTACTGGAAGCTTGTGAGAACTATCAATTTTAGAGTGAGGAGGGTCGTTATCTCCTCCTTCATTTAAAGAACTTCGAGTTTCTTTGTTGTTGTGGTAGGCTATTGGAGCGATGCTCTGGGATGTCGTACTTTTGGGAGTGTTATTAGTCGATTGAACACTATTCTCATCGAGGCCTTTTCCTTCTTGCATGTACAATTTAGTGTTGCTTTGTAGTGTGTCTAGGTCGTCGGCATCAGAAGCAGGAGCGTTGCCATGAATGTCTTTTTTTTCGGTTAGGTATTTTTTGAAAAAACAATTTCCGAAGCAAAGTGTTTGTAAATGTTGTAGAAAATTTTTATTGGGGTTGAACCCTCTTAGGCTTTCAGCATATCTCAGATTCAAGTTGCTAGAATGGGATGCGAATTCGTCAATTTTGTTGACGTTCTTCAACATGAAGTCCCCTACTTTCCAAGGCAGAGGAATGAACTATTTTTTTCTCTTCTCTTGGAATAGATGCAACCAGTAGTTGTATTGTCGTGCTACTTCTGTAACAAACATCCTTTCTGTAATGTGACATGGAAGGAGAGCAGGTTTTTCTTTGGAGCCAAAAATCCTTATCACAGTGTAATTATCCAAATGTTCAAGTGTCCCCTTCCTGTCCAAAAAGTTGGTTGTCTGTTCATATATGCGAGGATCATATTCTCCTAACAACAAAACTTTGAAAATAGACACGAAGCCATTAAAAACCTCATAAAAATAGTGGGAGGCCTTGTGCTTCCACAAGGCCTGGTACCAAATCGTTACTGGGTCGAATTCCCAGTTGACATTCTTGGACAGAGACAGTTCTAGAAACTGGAAGCAATGTGATATCACAAAAACTAAGTAGGATGACATATAAAATTTCTTTTCCCTTTTCAATATTGACAATTGGGAACATATTTCATGGGAAATTATCTTGCCCCAATAAAAAATGGCTTGCTCCTTGACTATCAAATACAAAATATAAAGAGCCATCTGGGAAATAGTTGTTGTTGAGTCTTGTTTTGTTATTCGTGTAAACAACCAGACAATTTCGCGGAATGGATTTATAAATGAATTAACCTGCAAGCTTGTGATATCTTTAGGAACTACCATCGGGTCTTCCAATAAATCGAGAAAGAGGTCCAACCCGTTATTATGCTTTGCTAGGAATTGTTTGGAATCTTCTCCTTTGAACGTCAATGTTGGCTCCGACAATCTTAACATCTGGCAGAAAACTTGAGGTGACAAAGAAACAAAAGAGCAGTCCCGCAGTGGAATAATTCTTTTGTCTGAAATAAATTTATCGGCGCACCAAGAGACCAGCTCCTTACAGTAAAAAAATTCAGGGAAACAACCTGCACGAGCAATCCCAGAGGTCCAAATTACTTTGTTCTGGGCGGCAGGGGTTGAGTAATAAGAATATGCTCTCAACCACTGGAAGTTCTGGTCCTCGTGCACGAAGATGTTCATTGTATCTCCACAAAAGTGTTTTTGAGCTTATGCCATAGGTTTATGAGAAAGTTGGTTTTCTCTAGACGATGGTTGAAATGAACAGTTGGAGAAGATAATATAACTCTCCGCAAAATGTTGGTTAAATGCTTATGAATGGGAAAGCTCCTCGAGCCTTTCGTTGATTAATGACAATCTGTATGGGTGTTGCATGATGAACTGTTAGGAGTAAATATTACTTATTGCATATTTAGAAGTGCGAAGGTGGTGGGTACGACGAAGAGAAATTAAGGATTGGAGGTTTCGTGAACGTGCCAAGCTGACGACATGCGAACGACATTTCATGATTTTGAAATCAACACTCGAAAGGGATAATATAACCCTCCGCAAATCTTGGTTTAATGTGTATTAATAGGAGATCTCCTCGAGCCTTTTGCCCATTAATGACAATCTATATGGTTCCTTCACGATGAGCTGTTAGAATTAAATGTCACTAATTGCATATTTAGAAACAAGATATATATATATATATATATATATAAACATTTTTTTATTATAGACAAGTGCGAAGGTCACGGAGATAGGGGAGAGAAAGGAACGAATGGAAAGGTCTGAAAAACGGTCAGACAAGATTCAAAATAGGGTTACGGGGGATACTCAGGAGAGGCGAGTGTCCCACGGTCAAATTTTATGTATAAGAATTTTTTACTGCAAAACGTGTAAAACGAAAGAGAGCATGATGGGGCAATTCAATAGCTGGTTTGTATATTTGCAGAATTCCGGGAAAGTGGCTAAGTATGGATTAGGGAAACGGTCGGTCGAAATCGTTTTCAGAATCGAGGATTGAAGATTTCGTGAACGGACCAACCCGACGACGCACAAATGACATTCCATGATGTTTGAAATTAACACTCGGACGGGATAATATAACCATCCATAAATTTTGGTTTTATGGGTATTAATGGGAGATTTCCTCAAATCTTGGTTTAGCATTAACGCTTGCTAATTGCATACTTAGAAATAAGATCTTATATATAATTGCTAACTGCTAATTGCAAAAGGGCACGGGTAGAGGAAACAATGATTAGGAATTGGATATTTCTTGAACCCGCTAACCCGACGATCCACGGAAGAAATTTGAAGAAATGGTGAAGTATGGAAAGCGGATGGATGAGCTTCAAAATGGGGTGACAATAGTTCCACAGGAGATGTGAGGACCCCACGGTCAAATTGTATGTCTTGAAAGTTTTCAGTGCAAAATGTACTATATATATATAAACATTTTTTTATTATAGACCAGTGCGAAGGTCACGGAGACGAGGGAGAGAAAGGAACGAGTGGAAAGGTCTGAAAAGAGGTCGGACGGGATTAAAAATAGGGTTACGGGGGATACTCATGAGAGGTGAGTGTCCCACGGTCAAATTTTATGTATCGGATTTTTTTACTGCAAAACATGTAAAACAGAAGAGAGCATGATGGGACAATTCAGTGGTTGGTTTGTATATTTGCGGAATTCCAGGAAAGTGGCTAAGTATAGAATAGGGAAACGGTCAGTCGGACTTGTTTTCGGAATCGAGGATTGAAGATTCCATGAACTAACCAACTCGACGACATGCAAATGACATTCCATGATGTTTGAAATTAACACTCGGAAGGGATAATATAACCATCCGGAAATTTTGGTTTTATGCGTATTAATGGGAGATTTCCTCAAATCTTGGTTTAGTATTAATGCTTTCTAATTGCATACTTAGAAATAATATCTTATATATAATTGATAATTTCTAATTGCAAAAGGGCACGGGAACATGAAACAACGATTAGGAATTAGATACTTCTTGAACCCGCCAACCTGACTATCCGTGGAAGAAATTCGAAGAAATGGCGAAGTATGGAAAGAAGACAGACGGGCTTCAAAATGGGGTGACAATAGTTCCACAGGAGACGTGAGGACCCGACGGTCAAATTGTATGTCTCAGAAGTTTTTAGTGAAAAATGTACTATATATATATAAACATTTTTTTTATTATAGACAAGTGCAAAGGTCACGAAGATGAGGGAGAGAAAGGAACGAATGGCAAGGTCTGAAAAGAGGTTAGACAGGATTCAAAATAGGGTTACGGGAGATACTCAGGAGAGGCGAGTGTCCCATGGTCAAATTTTATGTATCAAAATTTTTGACTACGAAACGTGTAAAACAAAACAGAGCATGATGGGGCAATTCAGCGGTTGGTTTGTATATTTGCGGAATTATGGGAAAGTGGCTAAGTATGGAATAGGGAAACGGATGGTCGGACTTGTTTTCAGAATCGAGGATTGAAGATTTCATGAACGGACCAACCCGACGACGTGCAAATGACATTCCATGATGTTTGAAATTAACACTTGGAAGGGATAATATAACCATCCATAAATTTTGGTTTTATGCATATTAATGGGAGATTTCCTCAAATCCTAGTTTAGCATTAACTCTTTCTTATTGCATACTTAGAAATAAGATCTTATATATAATTGCTAATTGCTAATTGCAAAAGGGCGTGGGCACATGAAACAATGATTAGGAATTGGATATTTCTTGAACCCGCCAAGTCGATGATCCGTGAAAGAAATTTGAAGAAATGGTGAAGTATGGAAAGTGGACGGACGAGCTTCAAAATGGGGTGACAATAGTTCCACATGAGACGTGAGGAACCGACGGTCAAATTGTATGTCTCAGAAGTTTTTAGTGAAAAAATTGTACCACGAAAGAGGGCATGATAGGTGGACTGTAATACGAAAGAAGGTATGATTTGAGTTCGGTTGTAAATTTGTATATCACGGAAGTCACGGTACTGTTCGCAGGTCATGGAACAATAGAAGTCCAATCTAGAGCCCACCTACCGGGAATCTGCGGTCGAAGAAGTGGCTGGGTATGGAATGGGTAAGTAGTCGGTCGGTGTCACGATATAAGAGCACGAGTGCAAACGTGAACCCGCAAGTCCGCCTACCCACGCAGCTAGACATTTTCGAAAAAATGAATAAGTGCAGTCCGCATGCCTGGGAATATGCAAGCGAAAAAAGTAGGGTAAGTATGGAATTGGAGGCACAAAAGAGATTCCAAGAAATGGTGAAATATGGAAAGAAAACGCAGGGGCTTCAAAATGGGGTGACAATAGGTCCCCAAGAGACGTGAGGACCCGAAGGTCAAAATGTAGGTCTCAGGACTTTCGTGTGAAAACTGTGTATCACAGAAGAGGGTATGATGTGGGAATGCGGAAAAAAATTTGTATATGGCGGAGGTTTGGGTGTTGTTTGCAGGCGACAAAACAATGGAAGTTCAATATAGAACCCGACTTTCCGGGAATTCGCGATTTGAAAAGTGCCTAGGCATCGAATGGCTACTAGTTGGTCGGAGTTGCATTTTCGGCAAAAACGACTAAGTAAAGAGAAAGAGAGAGTAGAGAGGAAAAAGAAACAACAATATGGTCAAGTATAGAAGAGGGAAAAGAAGGTCCAATATATTCAAATCTGCAATAGATATTCCATTTCTTGGCAAGATATTCTATGTATATTGTTGGATAAGTTGTATACATATTGCATATACTTGGAAATAAATATGAAGGTAGCGGGCACAGGAAACAACATCTAGAAATTTGAAATTTATTGAACCCACGAACTCGTTGATCCGCCAAAGAGATGTCAAGAAATTTTCAAGTGCGGAAAGCGGTCGAACAAGCTTCAAAATAGGGTGATGGGTTCCCGAGGAGTCGTAAGGCCCTGAGTGTCAAATTGTATATATCGGAACATTTTGGTGCAAAATGTGTAACACATAAGAGGGGATGATGTGGGAGTCTAGAAGTAAATCTGTATATCGCAGAAGCCAGAGTGTTATTTGCAGGTCACAAAACAATGGAAAGTGCAATTTAGACGAAGGGGGAGTGCTCGGTCGAAACGTGTGAATCCGCCAACCCGCACAGCAAGGCATTTTCGGAAAAAATGATTAAGTAACCAAGAAGAGAAACTACAGGGGATAAAAGAGTGGGAAAATAGAAAGGCATAGGGAAATTTTCATAAGCGCGAATTGGTTTCAAACGAGCCCCATTGTTGCAAAACCATCATTTTCTAGTAATTGTCAGCAAATGCTTTGTTGAAGATTAGATTTTATTACAACTTGTGGGTGTAAGTGTGTTCTTGATACATTCTTCCATGACTGTAACATATTAACTTAAGTATTAAACTTATTGCATTATGGTTTGTTAGCATTAAATCTTAATAATTGCATGTCTAGAAACAAGAATGACGATCTTGTTGCAACATTGTGATTTGGTATTGCTATGTTCTATTTGCATTACGAATATAATTGAATATTGGTTTGAAACAGTGTGTAATTTATTTTTTTGTTTGCACAAAATCCTGATGGATCGACATAGTACATTGTCATATAATTGTTAGATGCTCCATTTTAAAACAAATTACCAAAGAAAATACAATATTGAAGAACTATGAGACTACCGAACCATGCCAATGAGAAGAGGTGCTAAATCCAGAAAAGAAGCAACAACCAAGACTCCAAGGAAAAAAAATTTAATAGCAAATCCATTAAAAAACAAAAAAAACAGAGCATTGTATATCTATCCTTAGAAATTGGACCCAGTTCTTTGGGCCAAAACATTGAACATATCTGCCAAAAACACAGGCATGAGATCCACAACATGCAGAAGCCATCGAGATGCTCTTCAACATGCATACAAAACTGATTACTATGCTTTTTTTTTAGGAAATCCTTGCAGTTTTCTCCTCGATGGATCATCCTGTGGTAAAATTGATAGTTCTCGGAAGCTTCACATGAGGAAGAAGACGAAAAACGTTGCAAGGCAAATGGAATAGACCTTAACTGAAAGTTAGGACACACCAATCAATTCCAGAGGCCCAAATTAGTCCATTATGGGTGCAAGGAGATGATTAGTAGGAATATGCCTTGCACCAGTGGGAGTTCTGATCCTCATTCTCTAAGATGTTAACTGTATATCCAAAGAACAAGACAGTAGTCCCGTAATTGAATAGTTTTTTGGCTTGAAATATATCTCTGGGAGCATCAACATATCATTTCCTTACAGTGAAATACTTCCACCCAGAAAAAACTAATTTGGACCTCTGGAATTCCTACTTTCGAGATGCAAAGATACTATTGCGTTCAACATTGGTTTCTTTTCTGAAACTCCTTGTTTTGGTGTTGTCAGGACCAACATCGTTGAGCCGAGAAGTTTCATCCATTATGGTTGATTTCAATTTGGGCGCAGGAGTGGGAACAATCTATGCATTTCCATCATCCATTGTTGTATCATCGTCCATCAGATCATCTTCTTTTGGCTCGGAATCCATGGCATCAAACTCTGCATCAACCATCAATGCAACTAGGCAGGTTCTCTGAGCAGGCAAGGTTGCCTTGGAATTATTTGGCTTGAAATATATCTCTCGGTGTACCAAGGGACCATCTCATTTTTTATTGCTGGGCAGAGGGAGATGAGTAGTAAGAATATTCCCTAGAATACTGGAACCTCTGGCCATCATGCCCGAAAGTGTTTACTGTATCTGGACAAAACTGCTGCCACAAGTTAACGAGAATTTTCATTTTCTCCAGACAATGTTTGAAATGAAAATTGGGGAGGGATAATATAACCCTCCGCAAATCCTGGTTTAATGCGTATCAATGGAATATCTCCTCGAGCCTTTTGTTGATCAATGACAATCTCCAGGGTTCATGCGTAATGAGTTGATACCATTAAAGCTCACTAATTACATATTTAGAAAAAAGTGTGAACGTGGCGGTGACGACGAAGAGAGATTAAGAATTAGATATTTCTTAAAGGCGCCGACTGGCTGACGCACGAAAGAGATTGCATCATTTTTGAAATGAATACTTGGAAATGATAACACTCTTCTCCGCAAATCTTGGTTTATTTCGTAGTAATGACAAATCTTCTCCGGCCTTCCGGACATTGATGAAAATAGTAACGGTTCCTGCATGATGAACTACTAGCATTAAAGATTAATAATTTCATATCTAGAAAGAAGTATGAAGGTAGTGTGGATGGCAAAGAGTGACCAAGCATTGTACATTTCGTCCACCCGCCAACCCATGAAACAGATTCCAAGAAATGCCCAAGTATGGAAAGCAATCGGGCGGGTTACAAAAAAAAGGCTCACAAGATATACCTAGGAGACGTGAGGGGCCAATGGTCAAATTGTATCTCAGTGACATATTTTGGCTATCAATTTGTATATCATGGAATTTCGGGTGCTGTTTGTACGTAGGGGAACAGTGGAAGTGCAATGTTGAGAGGGAAATTTGTATATTGTAGAACGTTGGCTGTTGTATATAAAAGCATGAGACTTAGAAAAAGGACCAAGTAAACATAAAGTGAAAGAAAACAAGATGAAGGGGAATTTGTTTGCTAATTTGTAAATCGCGGAAGTCCGGGTGTTGTTTGCAAGCGACGGAACAATGGAAACGCAATGTTGAACCTGCCTATGCGGAAATCCGTGATCCAAAAAGTTTGTTCAATATGAAACGGGGAAGTGGTCAGTCAGGATGGTGATTTAAAAGTAACAATGGAAATTTGAAGACGTGAATCAGCCAAATCCCGCACCTGGACATTTTTCGAAAAACGAGTAAGTAACCAGAAAGGGAAAGCAGAGGGAAAAAAAAGAAAGCGAATGGCAATTTTCGGAAGCGAGAATTGCTGTAAGAAATCCCCATTGATGGTCTTAATAGTAACTATGAAGTGCATTAAACATGTTAACAGGTTCTTCAATCAAGGAATAGATACAACGAGCGATGTTTATAGTTTCCAGGATCTATTTGTATAAGAGAAGCGTCGAAAAGTTACAAGAAAATGATTTTTTGGGTGTCTAAGTAAAGTTTTTGTATTGTTAGCTTCACTGCAATTATAACAACGACGAATTTCAATTTCAATTTCCTCTCGTTCATATGATTGTTCCATTGGACTTCTCATAGTATATATTCTTTTATTTCAATTTGATTGTTAATTTGTAGATCACAGAAGTCTGGGTGTTGTTTGCAGGTGGCGGGACAATGGAAATGCAATGTTGAACCCGACTATTTGGTAACCCTCCTATTCAAAAACCCGCGATCCAAAATTTTTGTACAATATGAAATGGGGAAGCGTTCGATCGGGCTGGTGATATAAAAGTAAGTGGAAATCTGAAGACGTGAATCCCCCAACTTCCACACTTAGAAGTTTTTCGAAAAACGAGTAATACATACTAAATATGTACTTTTATAAAGTATGGACATGAAATTTTATAGAGCATGTACAGATCCCTCATTCCATACTTAGCGACTTTTTGGATCGTGAGTTCTCGACCTAGCGGGCTCAAAATTGGGCCTCTATTGTTCTGTTTCCTACAAATAGCACCCATAGTTCAACGATATACAAATTGATAGGCGGACTTGCGGGCTGGCTGGCTCAACATTGCACTTCTATTTTTCCATGTCCTCCAAACAACACTTGAAGTTCCACGATGTACAAATTGACAGACGGACTCCAGGGCTGGCGGGCTCAAGATTGTGATTGTTTACGGATGGTGATCCCTATCAACTATCTAACATTATCTAAAAACATTATTTTCAAATACTAAATTATTAATATTAAATATTGATATTGTACAATTTAATTACATAAAATTATTAAAGGATGTGAAATCTCTTATTTTCAAAAAAATGAAGGAAACAAAACAAAGATTTTTTAAATTATATCACTGCAAGCATAACAACGATCAATTTGAATTTTAAGGGCCTCTTGTTGATATGATAGTGTTTACGGATGGTGATCCCTATCAACTATCTAACATTATCTAAAAACATTATTTTCAATACTAAATTATTAATATTAAATATTAATATTGTACAATTTAATTAGACAAAAAAGTTTGTAGAATATGAAATGGGGAAGCGGTCTGTCGGGCTGGGGATATAAAAGTAAGTGAAATCTAAAGACATGAATCTGCCAACGTCTGCACCTAGAAATTTTCCGAAAAATGAGTAATACATACTAAATATGTACTTTTATAAAGTATGGACATGAGATTTTATAGAGCATGTATGGATCCCGCATTCCATACTTAGCCACTTCTTGGATCGCGGGTTCTCGGGCTAGCGGGCTCAAAATTGGGCCTCTATTGTTCTATGTCCTACAAATAGCACCCAGAGTTCAGCGATATAAAAAATTGATAGGCGGACTTGCGGGTTGGTTGGCTCAACATTGCACTTCTATTGTTTTGTGTCCTCCAAACAACACTCGGAGTTCCGCGATATACAAATTGACAGACGGACTCCAGGGCTGGCGGGCTCAAGATTGTGATTGTTTACGGATGGTGATCCCTATCAACTATCTAACATTATCTAAAAACATTATTTTCAAATACTAAATTATTAATATTAAATATTGATATTGTACAATTTAATTACATAAAATTATTAAAGGATGTTAAATCCCTTATTTTTAAAAAAATGAAGTAAACAAAACAAAGTTTTTTTTAATTCTATCACCGCAAGTATTACAATGACCAATTTGAATTTTAAGGGCCTCTTGTTGATATGATAGCTCCATTGGAATTTGCACAGTATATATTCGTTTATTTCAAATTATTCCAGGGGATTAATTTTACCAAGTTTATCGATCAAGGAAAAGTGCCAAAACGAGCCACATACTACATTTGTGTCACAAACGTTATATTAAAGGGAAAAACATGTCCTCTATAGTTCTGTGTCTTACAAACAACACCCAAAGTTTCACACTATACAAATTGACAGGAGGACTTGCAAGATGGATGGCTAAAAAATTGCAATTCTATTGTTCTGTGTCCTCCAAACAACAGTCGGAGTTCCACGATATACAAATTGACAAACGAAGCATACAATGAAGAACCAAGTAAATTCCAAATAGGCCGCAAGAAATATCCCACAAGGTTCCATAGAGCAGCACACATCGACCTTTGCATCAAAAAATTTGATATCAGTTTTGGACTGAACAATCTTATGCGCATGCAATATCTATATCGATATCTGAATATCTCAAGTTGATGTTTCAATCTATGCCGAGTTCCTTTTTTTTTCAATTAGGGCATCGAGAAAATGCAGATACCATGCCATAAATTTATAGTTGGAGACAAAATTTTATTTTATTTGGGCACCCGAAAGAAAATTGCAGAAATCCTGTCATGGCTAAATAGTTGAAAAACAATTGTCGAACTTGGGCACCCAAAAAACGTGTAGGATCCTTCATCAAAGAAACAACCACCCACCATGTTGTTTTTCTTTTATTTGCACAAAAAAACAAATATGCAAAATCCTAACTAGGAGATGCAAGAAAACATCAAAATAACAACATCGATTGCATTTGTAATTAGATTCTCAAGTACTCGAGTCCGATGAACATTCATCTGGGTGTTGAAGAAATATTGCAGAGACACATTGCAAAAATTCTTATTGGGAGATATAAAAAAACATCAAAATAACAACATCGATTACATTTGTAATTAGATTCTCAAGTACTCGAGTCCGACGAACATTCATCTGGGTGTTGAAGAAATATTACAGAGACACATGAAATATTTTCGTTTCCTCCCAAAGCTTGATATGATTTTTTTTCTTGTTTTCTTTAGTCAATATGCAATATTGTATTACAGAGACACATGAGATATTTTCATTTCTTGCCAAATCTTGATATGATTTTTTTCTCGTTTTTTATTTTTTTTTCTTCAGCCAATATGCAATATTGCATTGTCCTCATTTAAGGTAAATTTGATGTGTATCTGAAAGTCGCACAGCATGTAGACACTGCTTGCCTTTTTCTGTAGGTAAGCTTCATACGATAATTCTGCTAACCCAGGAAGAACATGTTGTAACAGAGGTTTCGTAATTGTACAATGCACGGTTGTGTTCCCCACGGTTCAGATGGAAACATTGAGGCAATGTCCATATATATATGGACATTTTCCACTGCATTGTAGAAAATCAATCGTATCATCAGTTATCAAAGCAGAAGCAGAAGCGGGAGAGTTGCATTTCGCACATACAGGATCAAAGGGGGTCGAGTACGCATTCACTGCAACCAAAACGCCTTCAACCTGGAAATGTGAGCATAGGAATTAATACACTGAACAATATAATACACAACTACACCCCCCAAAAAAAACAAAAAAAACAAACCGTAGAAATTTGGTGAAGATTGTTTGTATGAGCAAAGTGAGGATGATTCTGTAGATGTATATGTACAACAGTTGTAGAGCTAGTTAGTTTCTTCAGATCATGTACTATGTCTGCTCACAACTCTATTACAAATGTTGCTTGGGTTGTGCAAAAGATACTTTCTCTAACATCCCTTTTCTTTGTTATATTTTTGAAGAGCATAAGTGGAAATTGCCCTTTATGCAATTGTTGTTCCATTGATGAAAACAAATTTGAATAGGTATCGAACAATTGTAGCTGCAACATGGAACAATGTAATTTTTGTGTAACTTAACCGAGATACATGCACATGTGAAAGTAAAGGACAAAACTGGATATGGAGAACAATACCATTTCCTTGTCGATGTCCGACTCTCCATCTTTTATATGGAGAATGTGTTGCGAGCCAAGTTTTCTCACCAGTGTGACAGTTGCGCCAATGGTTCTGATTGGGTAAATGTCATTGCTATGTGCAAGTTGGTTGATAGTTGTGTTCGGGACGAAACAATATTCTAAACAAACTACGGGAATTTTTTCCACAATACTTGTTTCACTGAGCGAAATAATCCGATCACAATCACCACAGTCATATACTATTTTGGGAAATATATTAAAATTTGTAATGGATATCCCATTACCCGGCAATATCTTTTCTGCATGTTTCTAGACAAGTTGTGTAGGAATAGTCAGTGTGGCTGTCATCATGGCCTCCTTGTTTGTCATGTCAGCACACATAATGGATCTAGTTTTGTTTTCCTTGTCCAAGTAGGTGCTATAGATGACCATTATGTCCCGATGAACACTTGTCCAATTCGGCGGTTGTTCAAACCCTCTATTAATAATACTTTGGGTGTTACAAGTCTAGACCTGGTGACAAATTTTGAACATGAAAACTAAAGTGAATGGTAGTGTGCATTATTTTTTTGTTTTCTTTTTTTCCCTAGCATAAATTTACAAGTAGACGCATAAATTCGATGAACTATGTAGCCAGAGTTTTGCAACCACACCTCTTAGTATGCGGAACATGTGCTATGAGCGACGTCTCACTTGTACTTGTTGATACTTCTTGTGAACTGCAAAGCATGTATTGCAGATGACATCAACATATTCACCATGCCATAGATGAATAAATAGTCGAGGATATTTGTTTGGTAAACACACTAGGAACAGAATGCATGCATCTTTACTTTTGGCCTTGTCGGTCTGCTAATGTCTGGGATGACTGACTACTCATGGCCATGTCACTAGTCCAACCTTTTTTGATGCAAGCATATGTAGATGAACATTAGAAGGACTAAACAAGCATATGCATTGTATAATGTCCATAATAGTTATTAATGTCACATGCAGGGTGGAAGGAGATGGAATACAAAATAGGGTGTCAAGGGATACTTAGAAAACATGAGGACTCGAGGGTCAAATTGTATCCCTCTGATTTTTTGACTGGAAAATGTGTAACAGTAAATAGGGCGTGATGGCGGGGCACGACGGCCAAGATGTATATCGCGGAATCCCGGAAGCCAAGGGAGAAATCTTGAACCTGCCAGCCCAGCACCCGCAATCGACAAAGTGGGTAAGTATGGAATAAGGTAGAAGCGTGACCATAAATGTGAACCCGTGAGTCTGCCAACCCGCGCACCAAGGCATTTTCAGAAATACCACTAAGCAGAGCAATTAGAAAGAAAAAGAGATAATAGAAAATGGAAAAAGTAGAAAAAGGGAGGGCACAAAGGCCCATTGCTGCGAATTCATCGTTTTCTAGTCTAATATTATATGCCCCCACCCGCTTTGTATATTTAATTTACTAGCACAATTGGTATACCTTTTTGAAGATTGTACCACAGAATCCTTTGTTGTTGCATAGAAGAATTCATCTTCCTGTCCAACCAACCTGTTTCTTCAAAGGTAGCAACGCCGAATATACAATGGAAATGAAGGCAAGTTTGTATGAAGAAAGACATGTAAAAGAAACAAAAACAGTTCTATTTATTTCAATGTAATAGAAAACAGAATACGCTTCACATGAGAATAAGCAGAAAGATACATAACATATACATATGGGAAGAAAAAAAAAAGGTGCAAACGAGTGGAACAAGCACAAAAAATACGTAGCCAATAACTGAAATACTCAACACTGGAATATGAAATAAGAGTACAGAGATGCACCTTTGTAACTCCTTGTCTACATTCGCGCCAAAGAGTCCATCGTCCTCTATAGACATTTTGTTTGTTTAAATGTAGCAATGCAGGAAAAATACAATGGACATCAAGGAAGTTAGTATGCAGGAAGACATGTAATGAATATAAGTTATTATGTAGGAAGGCACACAACATCTACATACAATAAACTAGGTGAACACACATACAGAGTATAAATGAAATATAAAACAACCGAATATGAAATAACAGTACAAGCATGTACCTTTGTATCTCCTCTTTCCACTGCAGTCAAGACTCCTTTGTTTTCTCCATCTATTTTGTTTGTTTGAATGTGGGAACGCACAAAACACAATGAAAATGAATGGAAGCTGGTATGCACCAAAGAACAAGTAATATGTACATACAGTAAAGGAGAATCAACGAATAGAATAAAAGATAGGCAGAAACATGAACCTTTGCTTTTCTCCATCCATGGTTGTAAATATATAAAGTTTTTCCTTGCCCAACAAATATTACATGCCACAAAATATTAAGAAAGTACATCGCCATAGCTAAACAATTTTGGTTTTCCGTGGAAAAGTATCCAGATATGCTTCCAGACATGGAAATATAATTTTTCACTCTCTTTGTTGTACATATCATATCTCAAGTACAAGACAAATTGTATCGTGGTCACACCAGTCTGTGTAGAGGATAAAGAACATGTATTGTGATATGGGCACATTCCACCATACATGGTTTATAAGTACATCTTGCACATGTTTTATTTTAACAAAAAAACAATGGATACTGCAATTGCACATGTAGTTGTCCAATTATTTTTTATGCCACTATTTTCTATCATGTCAACACTAAAGTATCAGCAAAATTTTACAGCATAACATATCTCAACCTTGCCAGAGATGATAAATAACACAACCACATGTCCACTCGTGGGTGCAGGGTCTGAACACCGTAAAGCGCCCAAATAATAATAATAATAATAATAATAATAATAATAATAAAATAGCTCCAACTACCGACGCAGGACCCCAACCCTACAAAGCCAAAGTAAACAAAAGAAAACAGTAAGCACCAAACTAGCGAGAAAGCACGAACAAGCCCAACTGCAGCCCCAGGGCCCCAAAATCGTAAACTTTAGCCAAAAAAAAACAACCAGCAACCAACGAACCAACGAAGCAACGAACAAGCAATAACCACTAAACCAATAAACAACATATGTATCTCCAAAAATTTTAAAACTGCAACCAAAGCACAAAAGGAACCAGAAACATATGACGAGCATGCCAGTAGAAATAAGAAAAAAATCTTACTTACAAACTGCAAACACTGAACAATAAAGAAGGAATAGAAAATGAAATTATGGCATTGAAACTTACTCTGAAACGATGAAAGACAGAAGCACAGGTCGAATTGTGAACCAAACAACAAAAACAAGCAACAACCGACAAACTAGTGAAGAAGAATCACCCACCAAACTAGTAAACAATGTATGTAGCTTCAATGATGACGAAATTGCATTATAAGCCTAGAAGAAGTATGAAACATACAATGCCTATTCAACTGGCGGTGGACAACAATATTTTCCAAATTCACTGTAACACTGTATGAAAAATTTTGAGGAAAAATGTACTCTGAGAAGCCTATTTAGATAAACATTTAAGGCTGTCAAGCTATCTAAGGGCCTCATGGTATGCAAACATTTAAGTTGTCGGGCATGTTTGAGGACCTCGCGTCATGTAAACATTTAAGTTGTCAGGCCTATTCAAGCACCTCAAAAAAAGTGTCAATACATTTCAATACAAATACAAAGGAGTAATAATAATAATAGCACAAATAAAAAAATAAATCACAATAGAAGGTTATAAACTTTGGAATTATCAATCACTATAAACCTTGGATATATAAACATTTCAATATGATTAGTACAAATAAAAAAAGTATTGTGCATGAGAAAAATTTGGATATGGCAACATATAATTCATTGGGAATAGCGAAGCTGGCAATAAGACCTCAAATCTATCATCCAATCAGATCATAACATATATAGCTTTTTTTATTATATAAAAAATAATGCTTTAGTTCTCTATGTCGAACATTAGAAAGTATGCAAAAATTTGTAGTCAAACGACAAACTAATATAAATTCAACGAATTATCGATCGCTATAGTCCCTCTACGCCTTCGACAAGGACTAATAAGAGGTCTCAACACCCATGATTATCATGTCTTAATAGAGGATATTTAACTTGTCATGGTCCTATCAAGTTTGGAAAAGGGAGAAATATTGGAAATTAATTAGGTTGGGCCTAATATTAAAGAGAATGAGTTTGCATCTCTTAGATTTTTCAAACTTTGATAATTTGTGGGAAGAGGTTGTTAAAGTCCTTTATTTATTGGAATGAGAATTTCCACCAAAAATATTTAATATTTCTAGATGCAACTTCTAATACATATAGAATATGAATTAGAGAATTGTGGCTTGTTAAGAATGAGATGGATGTATCCTATAGAACGAGATATAAAGGTTTAAAAAAATAATGTTTGTAATAAAGAAAAATCAGATTGTAGCATGTCTGAGGGATATTCAATGCAAGAGGCCATTGGATTTTGCACAAAATATATGAAGGATTTCAATAATGTTAATCTCTATGTATGGGGTGATGGAAAATATAAGAGAGTTGTAGGTGAAGTATTAAAAGGAAATGGAAATTGTTTCCAACTATCATAGAAGGAAATCACTCACACAAGGAAAGAACTGCAATACATTCCAATTTTCTAAAAAAACACATTTTCATTAAATATGTGACACATGTGTGAAAATATTATTTGGGTGATAATTTATTTATTTAATTCCATTTACACATCTATATATATTTTTTTATGTAAAAATATCAAGAAAAGATTCAAACATGGATGCAACCATCTCAAAACTACAGACTTCATGATTTGATTGGAGGAGATATTTTTCTAAATTTTGATGAATGGATTGTTGATAAAATGTTTGATGCAAAACAAGAAGTTCAATATATAATAATGGAGGAAATTGAGCTCTCATAATCTCCAAAAATACGAGCATGGAGTTTTAGTGGAATGTGGGCATATGGTTGTCATTTAAGAGTGGAAGAAAAGGACAAATGAAAGGCAAATTGTGATTGTATTGTTAGTGTTGAATTTGACCATGAAACGAATAAGACATTTTATCTTGGATTCATCCAACAAATTATTCAAGTAGATTATGGCGAAACTAGGCCTATGTTATGAAAATGTAAATGGATAAAACCATCCATGATACAACATGATGAGTATGGACTTGTATGTGCAAATACATGTCAATTTTTATCAAACGTTGATGAGTTGTATGCTTCTCATCTTAAAATTAAAAAATCATTTCTAATTGATCATGTAACAAGCCCATGATGATCGTATGCCATTTAAATAGAGTCTTGTTCAAAAAAAAAACTGATGGAAGACTTTGATATAATGTCCGATGGGAAATATAATACATTATACGAAACACTTGGAGAAGACATTGAAAATGAGGATAGAGTGTTTGAAGAAGGGACTTCAATTCCCAATTAAAAGATTGAGAGTGAGAATGTAATGCATGTTACAATTACATTAGATGTTGATCATGGCAATTATGATTATATGAGGATGAGGAAGAAAATCAACTAGATGCATACATGATACATGATCAACATCTAATGTAATGCATGTTACAATTACATTAGATGTTGATCATGGCAATTATGATTATATGAGGATGAGGAAGAAAATCAACTAGATGCATACATGAGTGACCAAGATTACGATCCTAATGGAAATGTAAATGATCAGGATGATGACTTCTCGTCTAACTTATGGATTCAATTTTCATTGTTCACCTTCACTATCCAAATGGAATTTTTTGTTTTGTCCATAGGATTAGCCAAATGGTTTTACTAAACTCTATCTAAAATTTATTCTTCTTAGTTTAATGAATATGGAAAGATTTTTCCTAGTGTATTTTCTATTATATGTGTTAGGTATCATTTTTTAGTTCATACTCAAGTATCAATGGGATACACAACATTTTCAATTTTGTTCACATGCATCTCTACATATGTTTTATATGTATATAGGGTATTCCTTTTTGTATTTGTGTGTTAAGATTTTCCATTTCTTGGTATATGAAACAATTATTATGTATATGGATGTAGAAAAGCGTTTGCTAGAAATCATGACATTAAATCAGTGTGTCCTAACAACGATTCAACTATTGTACTTACCCATAAAACGACTTATAAAATGGTTCATGTACTAGTTGTACGTCTGGAATAAAATGTTATGAGAAATGTGTGGAAATATGTGCATTAAAAGAATTGAATTTTATTTCCATACCACTGTAATGTACAGGAAGTTACTGCAACTCTAGGATCCATTGATGGAATTCTATTCATCTCAACCTCAAACTGAATTCAAGGAGCTAGTGTGACACTCACTTTTTCTTTCAAATTTAGTGGTTTTTTTTTTTAATATAAGTCACAAATATTACTCTATTTCAAGTCATTACTAAGTCGTTCTCAATGTTGAGTCTAGTAACTTTAATTTGTCCTCAACAAAATTTCCAAGCCATTCTCATAGTGGAGTTTGGTAACTTTGATCCTTTGTCAATGGAATTGCAAATTAAATGCCTCCAACTCTCCTTGTTGTTTTTCAATTTATACATGGTGGATAAATAAATTTGAAGGCACCTACATATAGGAAATATGAGCATCTTTGCAAAAATAACACAACATAAAATAATGAAATTTTATCATCTTCTGGTTTTATAAATAAGTCTGTCCTAGCTATGACAATGTAAGGAGTTAATCCACTTACCTTTTTCACTTCTAGGCATATTTCATGAAATTTGTTGTAAATTTGTTTAATGATGTAGGCTATATTTTCTTTCAATACTAATTTGATATGTTTATGATTTATAGAGAAAAATGATATTTACGTCGATATGAATTCTTATTTTGGAAATAGGATGGAGTGTGCAAGTTTGGGCATTGGAGATACGTCCAATAGTTGTGTATTTTTTGAATCTCCATTGTCCAATTATTTAGTTGTTTGACTATTAATGGTTGGATCATTGTCATCTGTATTTTCTCCACTAAGGGATGATTTTCATTGATTCCCTTCCCCAATTTCCTTCAAGGTTAGATCCTCCTCCATTTTGCATCCCTGCACAACTTCTATCGATACTCATCTTACCGCATTTGAGTATTGCTTGGAAACCGATCTGTGATGCTTGATTTTGTCAAATGAGGAATGTTCATATGTGAATGCGATGTGCATATGACCTCTTTCCCTGAATATTCATTAGGCTCTTGTTTTTCAATCCACTGCTTTGAAAATATGGAGACAACTATTGAGATTCATTTTTGGAAATCCCAGATCACCCTGGTCGACTGCCTCAATGTAATGAAAGTAGAGCAAAGATTGGAATTAAAGAAATGAAATTAGTTATTAAAGTGAATGGGACAATGATTTTCACATGATCCTTGGAGTGAGAGCTCCAACACTGTGGTTAAATTCGCACAAGTAATGGTGGATGGTGATGCATATCGGTGTTCACCACCTGCTACTGATGCATATGTGCTAGTGTATGGAAAATGAGAAAAAGAAGGGGAAATAAAGACATATTGTTGCCAACTTGTAGAAGCCAACATATTAGCAATTCAATACATGTATGTCAAAACAATACTTGTAATACTTGTGATTGGCAACCTAATATAACACACGATCTAGAAGAGATTCCTCGTAGATAGCTAGTTGAAGAATCAAATTTGCAAGAATTTTATTTAAAATTAAAGGAAAGATTTGAAGGAATATATGTGGTGATCGGTGAGCTATCTATTGTCACACCTATTGTGACCAAGAAAAAATCAATTCAACCTATTGCAACTGAACAAGCTTCAATTACATCTCTTCTAAGCAATGTTCAACAAACCACACCTATTGCATCTACAAATTTTGATGCAATATCACCACCCATTTTCACTTCTAAAAATGTATTAGCTATCGTAGAAATAACTATACTTAGTCAAGAGTTCTATAGGTGTATAGAAAGGCAAGCCAATAAACCAAATTAGAAGGGAATAAGTATTTCTTGGCTGAGGTGAAATATGGCTAGCCCATTGATCAACATACTACAAGGTGGGCCATAGAGTTGGACACGATATGTAGGTCTCATTTAGTTGTCAAAAAATCAAGCCTTTTAGATCAAGATCCAATAAATATTGACTTTGTGATAATAAAAAAATGGAAAATTATTTTGGGGTTGTTGGTGGAAAGATATCCATAAAATTTTACTAGTATAAAATGAGAATTTTGATGAACAATTTTAGTCATCAATGCAAAAAATCAATATCTGATGGAAAAGAGAGGGACGTCAACTTAACTTCTAAACAATGGGAAGATTTGAAAGAAATTACGTGTTTTGAAGATTATTTGGCAAAGATTACAAGAGGGAAGAACGAAATAAATCTTATGAAGATTCAATATGTTTATGGTTCAGGTGGGTTGCAAACAAAAGGGAAAAAAAATGCAAGTATATGATTTTTATACTCTATATTTTGGTGGATCATATATTATGTTATGCATTTCAACTTGTTTATTCAAATAATTGTGTGTTGAAATTGATTTGTAAGCATAATACAATAATAAAGCACCAAGTGTAAAATAAATGGTTCAATATATTACAGACCCAGACAATTCTAAAGAAAATAAGATGTTGAAAACTATAACACAATGTCCCTTGCAATCTGCTAAAGTTCAAATAAGCCAATTAAAAACCACATAAAATGTTGAAAACTTGAATGATAACTATTATCATGAAGTGAAATATATATAGGATTTGACAAACACAATGTTGCTACATGGAAGAATGTGGAACTTAATCATTCACATGTAAGTTGAGTTCCATTACCCCACAACCATTTTTTCACTTGAATTTGTAATTTTCTTGAAGTTTTCTTCCATATTCCTTCACTCTTGAAGCCTCATGTTCTTTGAATTCCAATACATGTCAATCTCATAAAATAAATAAAAATCTTGGTGGTGATCAAAATTACAAAGAAATTGCAAGAATGGTGAAAGAATTGGGAAAGTGGCATGAAGTTTTAACCCCTCTGGTTATAAAACATGAACCAAAACATGTAAGGTATGGTCCCTATAGAAACATTAGTATTTTAGAGTGATTTTGAGCAACTACAGATGTGTATAGCTAGAGATTTGTTTGTAGTTATTTTGTTATTTGCTAGTGTTTGATGTGTTTTGTTTACTTTTGAAACCATTTGCACACATACTATGAAGGTCAACTCCTTGCCTTATTAAAGAAAAAAATGCTCGTTCGCTATTACATTTTTCCCTATTATAAACCCCCCCAAGCCCCCCCAAAAGTGTAGAGAATTCAGGCAAGCTTCTTGTGGGTGACTAGATTGAGTCCTCCCCCTCTATATTTCATATTTCATATGAATGAGTACGTGTATATTTGCACTACCAACCCTTGAATGAACATCAAGTAAAGTTCTTGAAAAAAATAATTAATGATCTATACCAAGTAAATATAAAACTTGAAAATCTCCTAGTCATGAGGTACACTTGATAGAGTGGCACAATGATTAAATGGACCAAGTTCCCCGTGGGTGGATATGACCAAGAGATGAACCATTACATAAAAAGTAACCTAAAATATAAGGTGTTGGTCCATAAGTGTGAGGATTCTGCATTCAATTCTTTAATCAATGTTATTAGGTTAATGTATCTTGCTTCAACATGAATGATTTTACTGCATCTTTTACTTGGAATTACAATTGGTTATGTTATTGTTAGAATGTGGAGGACCACGTAGGAAGATTACTTTTGATAGAGATCTACAACTTGGTCAATTGCTTGTTTCTTCCCTAGGATAGTGTTTTTAATACTTACCATAGTTAACTTTATTTTCTAGGGCAATCACAACACACGACTCTATCCCTATTTCCGTTTTCTTCATCATTTATTCCTATGGTTATGCATGTTTGTGCCTCTTATGTTTTTAGGAATATTTATTTGAATCAGAGTTGAAGCCTACAATATGGAGTAAGAACTAACCCACGGGGGTTCACTTGGTTAACCTATGGTATAACACGTGCATTTGTGGGATATTAAAGAATATCCCTAATTTTAGTTATACATGTCTTCGACTCTTATGCTTTTAGGGGCATTTATTTGAATCGAAGTTGAAGCCTACAATATGGAGTAAGAAGTAACCCATGGGGGGTCACTTAGTTAACCTATGGTACACCATGAGAATTTGTGGGATATTAAAGAATGCCCCTAATTTCATTTCTATCTCTTAAACATTTATTGACCATAACCCCTCACAAATACATGTTTCCAAATAAAATAACCCCCTATTTTCACCAAAATTGTAAACAATATTTTTTTTTACCTCTTATAATTTCTACCCCTAGTATATTGGTCCTAATATTTGACATCTTCTTTATAAAACGTCGTTTTGCATATGATACTTGAGCTTTGAGTGAAAATAATTAAACATGCTCCTCATTAATCAAAAGGCCATTTCTTCAATTGAAAACTCATGGTGTTTGTGACATGCAAGAAATCCTAGAGAACATACTGCTAGAGGAGTTGATGTCTCGAGTTACTTACACATTGTATTGTTGGCTTGAGTTACTTACACATTGTATTGTTTGTAGAGGTTGCCACGGTTCTTGTTGTGAAGCAAGAGGAGGTAGTTCTATGGTTCCAACCCTAAATAAAGACATGAATAAGAGAGATAGTGTTTTGGGTGATATTGTAACCTTGTTCTTATGTGATGCATGGAGGCTAGGCCATGATTATGGAGTGCTAGATGAATAACCTTTCTTGATGAGAGAAATCTTAAGCTTGGTGTGATACCTTGTTTGGAAGATGACTTGTGTATTGTACTCTTAATGTTACATGGAGGTCTTGGTGTTTTTGTTGATGCAAGAGTTGAAGACCTACGCTGGGATGGACATGAAGCCTTGTAGACTCACACTGATGTTGCCTTGTAAGTATTTCACTTGTGTGTTTTAAGTTGTCTAGGGCTTGCAAACCTTAAGGAATATGATATTGCTAGTGTAGAGACCTTGAGCATGGTGAAATGCTTTGCTTGGAGGGCTTGTGTGAGGCAAGCTTGGTGAAAGATTAAGGGCAGACATGTTGGTGTTGATGATAGCTTGTTGAGAAGACTTTGGTGTGGCTAGATAGCTTGGTGGAATGCCTTGCTAGGCATTTTTATTTTTTGTTAGGGTTTACTATTTATGGTGGATTTCCTATCTAGGATTTGAAGGCATTGAAGAGTCCTAGTTTGTGATAAGCTTGAAGAAAAATCTTGTAACAACTTGTGATAAAGGGTTGTTATGCACTTGTAATTTCATTCTTATGTATATATGAAGTGTACTTTTCTATAAAAACTTTTTGTACGGGCATATATGATTTTGAGCTTATATACGATGATTGAGTAGTTTGGATTACTGAGAGGGGGGGTGAATCAGTAATAACGTAATTATAATCCTTTTTCTTCAAATGTTATATCAATGTAGAATTATTATACAATAATGAGCAGTAAGAAAAAAACAATCAAACACATACACAGTACACCAGTGTTTTACGTGGAAACCCAAATCGGGAGAAAACCACAA
>SNQJ01S0017322.1:74408-85424 GCA_010110895.2 Picea sitchensis
ATCCATATTTACTTCTTATCAACCATGAAAAAACAATAATGAGTCATATTTACATCAAACAATATTGGGTCCATTACCCAAACCTTTATGCTACGGGGCTTTCTTCAAGGGTTGACATCAATGACAACCAACCTTAATCCACAGTTTGGTACATTGATTTATCACAATAGGGTGGTCGTATGATGAAGAGTATGAAAAGGATGTGGGATGCATCTAAGTAAGGGGGCACATGGTGGTAGATTATAGAGGTGAAAAGGTAAATCTTAAAGTGACGTGTGGCCTTCCACTCCGTCAACAAGGACCCATACATCATGACATTATGTCAACGAAGATCTTCTTAAAATTTGAGAGAACAACCATAGCACATGAATATCACACAAAATAATAATTTCTATTATATTCATATTACACATAATATTACAGGTATATATATAGTTGGAATCAAATCCAACTATCTCCAAACATAGAGATAGTTATTGAGAGAATCTCTCAACAACCTCCCACAAATCTTCAACAGATTCAAACCAAATCCAAACCAATCTATTGTAAGAATTATTCCAACACCCTCCCATAATGATTACATTACAAAAACTTACAATACTCAATAACAAATTACAATATTAATCATTTTCTTTTTTTGTCTAATTGGTCTTCATTGACACTCCTATCCACTCTGAAATCTTCCGGCATACGCTCTTTCTTCTCCACAACTTTGAGCTTCCCTTTCAACTCATTTAAGATAACACCGCTTCTGACCATCATTGACGAATTTGTAGAATTGACGCTTCTTGACTTCCCGAAGGACAATCTCGATACTGAATTATCCTATGGATACACTACCATCTGTTGAATCCCCCTGAAGAGCAAATTTCAATAGTTATATAGGACAATGATCTGATTACTGGACATTTTCAGTAGTCAATCATACAATTGACCTTCTTTAAAGACATCTACAATAATGTATACAAAGATAACCTGTAACCAATGCTCTTGCAGCCCGAAACACAACAAGATCCATAAATTTTATAACATGTTGTAAACATAACCAAACTAGTGACCAACTTGTGGTAAGGTCGGGGCTTCCGCACACACCAGCTTAAGTAATGCTACCATGTTCTATAGTTGGTTCTACATCATTTATTTACAAACTATATACTTAATAAAACAACAAATTTTGAGCACATTCCACACAACAAACATATTTTCCTATCTCGCCAGATTTTCCATGCAGCAGTGGGTTCACCCTTGAACCAGAGAAAAACAAATTGGTCACAACTCCATCTTTTGCAATCCATTTCTTTGAACCTGACAACGGAAGCATGAGGGTGTTCTTCAACTATGAACCAACGATAATCTTCCCAGTGCAAACAAACCAGTGATCTATTGTCCACAATGATTCTACTTGCAAATGTCGTGAATTAAATGCAGCAGCAGCAGCGACATTCCTCTTTTAGAGTCGTGGTTTTTCTCTTTGAACGGTGGCCCCAAATTGATACAGTGATTTCTGGCAATGATTACTTCCCTCTCGTGACAATAACGGATCCAACGATCTCTTTTTATTTCCGCAGTCTCCAATTGGGGTGGCCTCACTGCAATCCTCCAGGTCACCAAGCAGCGATGTCTCTCTGTTCTTTTTCGTAAGCATTAGCCAAATCAACGTCCACTGGCTTTCACCTTGCACGATACTATTATTGGGGTGACTTTCTTTGAAATTCATAGGTGGTGACTCCCTTTTCGAGCTTCAACACTAATAGCCGGTTTTTTTTTCACATAGCGGCACACTCTTGTAACTATTATTTCACACAAAAATATTCACACTCAATCAAACTTTCACTCAAAAAATTATTCAACACAGAAATACACTCTACTAATTAGCTTTCTTTTCTCTCACATTTTCCTGGGAACTCCCGTGAGGGATTAAGCCCAGCCAAGCTCTGATACCATCTTAAAATTTGAGAGAACAACCATAGCACATGAATATCACACAAAATAATAATTTCTATTATATGCATATTACACATAATATTACAGGTATATATATAGTTTTATTCCAACAGATCTATGTCATCATTATGATGATTGAAGTCCGACGATGGCAGTGTTAAATTTTGAATGTCAAAATAAATCATTTTGTTAATAAAAGCCATGGTCCACACATAATTTCATTAATAAAAGTCATGGTCCAAAAATAATTTCATGAAAGAAAAGGTGAATACCTTTGTTTAATATGTGTTGGAATTTGATAAAAAAAATAATTTTAGTTTGTATTGTTTAAATCATGATTTAGTCCTATGTTTATAAACATTTATAATGTTTATAAAAGAGATTTTTATATAGTCATTTAATGTCTAACTCAAATATAATTTTAAAATAAATTTACATTTATTTGAATTTTTTTTATAAAATTCGGATATAAATTGTTAAAAATTATCACTTAGATAAGGAATAATTTATCTCATTGTTATTTTAGGGAACCATTTACCCCACCGTTATTTTAGGGAGCAGATGTCAATATACTTCAGTTCACGAACAAATGCACAAATTGTTGTCCACTTAATATCACCAACACCAAGATCCTTAAATTTTACAGGGATTTACCTATTTTATATACAAAGCAATTTTAAAATCTAAAGTCAAATATGACTTTTACTTAATTTTTAAAACTTTCAAATTGATGGATGAGTTAAAAATTTAATCGTATTCATTTTTAAATACATATATTTAAAGATATATATCATATATTTTTATATATGACTATGAAATTTGAGAGAAGAAATTTTAAGCATTTCTAAATTGGATTATAGAAAATAAAAAATAAAAGTATTTCTAAATTGGATTATAGAAAATAAAAAATAAAAGTAATCTCTTAGATGAGACTTTGAGATAAGCATACAGACTATGTTTATAGGGACTTCGAGATGAGACTCCAACCCTCAAGATAAGCACAAAATACATCCATAATGTTCAGACTTTGAGATGAGAAAGCGAGATATGCATAAACTGTTGGGTCTTTTGGTGTGTGTTTACAGGCGAAAATGTTCGCCCGCCAATTGAGAGAGTGGAACCGGTCCGGGGTTGTCCAATAACCCAAGCCGTTTGGAATGAACCACCCTGACGGGTTTAACGGCTCTGTTGGCCGCTCAAAGATCCTAAGAAAATCAAAGAGAAAACTAATCTAAACTAACTAATCTAACTAAAACAAATAAAACTAACTAAAACTAACTAAAATAAACTGACTAAAACTAATATACAAGAAACTAAACTAACTAACAATAAATAAAAACAAACTAATACACGAATCTAATTAAAACAAACTAATAAATAAACTAAATATAAATATAAACTATTCTAACTATTATATACAATCTACTAATTACTATTACACTAACTCTATTAATTAAATATCTAATTACTAATTGGATTACAATTTATTCACAAATATACAATATCTACAAGTTGCAGATTTGAATAAAACCTGTAAAACTCATGTGTTTTCTGCCCTAAGATAGCTAGAGATATTTTTTGATTTTTATATTTTATGAAAAAGAAATAAAACTCACTGAAAAATAAACGATCTAATATATTAAACATATATATCTAACTAACTATACTAACAAAGATTCTAACAGATAAATGACAGATTGACCTGGAAGCGCTCCTGATTTGTCCTGTGTGTGATGACTTTGAAGCTGGTCGGAGGAAGGAAACTCGCACCGGATTGATCCAAAAGCTTCTCGTAAACGATAGGCTGTGCTACTCTTTAAGTGGTTAACAGGACAAACAAGACATAAAAAATCATAACAATCTTATGATTTATAAATCTATGCAATAAGGGAAACCTGTTATACAAAAACTTATACTTAATAATCCAATTTATGAAGAAGAGAAATCTGTCGTTCACAAACCGAATTAAGCAATTGCTATGTTCTTTAAACACTTAGAAGAAAACAGATATGGATAACAATGATTAAATTATATCATTTGCAACAGATCAAGATAGCTAAAGTAGTCATTAACCAATTACAAATTGATATACACAACATGAAACAAAATATTGATATGATGAGAAGCTAAAGCTGTAACAAAACACCAAACTCTGCCTCAGTCTATATTAAAACTCCATATCCTTGTTCTCCCACGAATGAGGATGTTATTATTACAAAAATGATAGGTATTTATAAGTCTCTCCACAGGGTAAAACCTCCATCTGGATAATATCAAACTGTTTTACATAATCTGGGAGATATCCCAAAATCAACTAAACTAGGAAACTAAAATGCAAGTGAAATCTTTGAAATATCCCCTAACTGCTCATCAAATCCACTGTAATTTCGAATTCATCTGCAATAGATCAAAAATAACAAGTTAGAAAGGTATTTCATTTACAAAACAATAAAAATTTGATTCTACAGACTTAGCTACAGAATCATCTGATTCTGTAGCTAGTCTAAAATAACATACACGACCAGAATCAAAATCAAATCAAATCTTTTTTTAAAAGAATCAAATCCAATTTTGCTTTCAATAAACATTAAAAACGAAACACTAATGATTCAAATGATTTTATCATTCAATATAAAACATAATCAAAAGTGATTTAATCGAAACAGAGGTGAGAATACTCTGTTTCGTTTTACCATAAAATTGGGTCAAACAGTAACAAGACTATTTCATATCAAATGAAATCCATAGTGAGTAACATCATGTGCAATACGATCTAATCCAACACAACCAGAATCCATTCGTTATAGCTATAATAAGGTAGCATAAGATTCATGTTGTTTTAATTAAATACAAAGATGGAAAGATTGTTACAATCATGGGTAAATATAACAACATCAACCAAAATTCGCCATAGATTTTGATCGCTGAGTTTTATACAGTCAATTAGACAAGATCAATTAATAGTAATCACAACCATCATCAAGTCGACAGAAATGATAATCATAAACTGGGCAATAATCGAAACAAATCGTCACTGAGTTGAATAGTGAATCCAATCTCGTTTTACAAATCAACTTGTAACTAAATATTCATTACAAATCCAAACGATAACAGGGTCGTTCTAACAGCAAACCAAAATGAATTAATCGGCTGGTTTTCACATAACCGTTACGAATTGAATCCATTCATGATTTGGGTGAATTTGCACAGAATCATTTTAAAAACAATCCAAACTGTATTCGAGTTGTTCGAAAACCATATGGTCATAAAACCGTAACAGTTAACCACATCACAATTGTTACCAATCATAGCATATACATCATAAGGAAATCAAAACGAAATGTGATTGTGTTCAGAATCGAAATATGAGAAACAACTTGTGTCTATCAAACGACTTCAATCGACAGCAGAGCATTCCTTTTGGCTAAATCAAACAACTCAAATCCATATCAAATCAAATCGGATCGATTAAAATCTAATCGAAACTAAACTGGGAATCGGAGTTCCATCCAGTCAAAGCAAGGCTAAGTATACAATGTAACGAAACCAATCAATGTTAAACAGAGCTATTCAAACCAAATTTGAATCGTTATATAAACTCATACTATTTACAAAAATGATTGATATTACACATACCTGTGTGACGAGGCTATCCAATTACGCCAGCTTAAAATTTACCATAGCTGTGGCCAATTCCACATTTTTAAACAAAATGGAGCATGTCGTTCTTTGTCTCTTATCAGTGGTCTGTAGCTCAGCCTTTTGACGGGTAAGTAGTGTAACCTGGTCCTCCAAATATTTAATCTTTGACTGTAACATCGGCACATCAAGATAATATCTCTCTAACCATGAGCCACATTGATCACAGGGTGGCACTGTAGGCTTCGACAGAGCAGGAGAGAGTTTAGATGAATGACCGGGGGTTTCACAAGGCAGCTTAATGCCTGGGTAGTTAGGGTCGTTTTGCAAACAAGGTGGTAGATTTGACACGAAGTCATACGAGGGTTTGACACACAAACCTTCCGAATAGGGATATTCACTTGCCAAAAAACGTTCAATCTCTGAATCAGAGTCCTCGCTCAACACAATAGGGTTTAATTCGACAGGAGGTTTTGGCTTATTCCTCGCCATTTGAGAGATTAAACGGGCATTCTTTTTTCCTGTGGCGTTTGCAGTGGGTTTGGCTTTGGGTTTCTTGCCCACAGGCTTAACAGTTTCGACATATTTGGTCACAGAGTGGGGTAGGTCGATAGGTGAGTCGGTTAAGGGTTTAGGTAACAGAATACTGTAGGGTACCGAGGGTATAGCTTTGTTCTCGGTCACCACAGGTTTGTCAACCTGTGGAGGATTCGAATCCTCAAAACTATTGCGAGCAATGAAATCATTCCAATAGTCTCCATGTAACCCCAAATGATAAACAACAAACATTTTAACCAGCCCATAGTGAAAAAGGTTGTTGTCAGCTTGGTTCCTTTTGTACTTCTTAGACATTTTGAACAGGCTTCTATGCAGATAGTATGGCATATTGAGCTCAAAACCCATAAAAACCATAAGCAAACGAAGGTGGTGTAAGAAAACAAACCCATATCGACCTTCGCAGGTGATAAATTGTTTGATAATCATCAGTAACTCATGCCAGCGTTGTTTAAGCATAGTCACAGGTAAACCTTTGTCACAGGAGCTAACCTTACGCGACTGGAAGAGCAATGTCCAAGGGACCTCTTCCACCTTGCAATTCTTGGACCATCGTTGTCCAGTGGCAGACAAACCTGTAGAAAGACTGATAAACTTCTCGTCCATTTGCAATTGAACATCGCCGACCTTGGCTCGACAACCATCAAAGGTCATGGCGAATTGCCTAACCACGCAGAGGTTAAAACCTTCAAATTTCTGTATGAACGGGAGCCACCCATTGTCCTCGAGGTCACTACGGGCACTGTCAAACATCAACAGAGCCTGGCTACCATTCAGTTCAGCCCTCACGACTGGAGCCATGGTGCGAGCACATGGTAAGGGTTTGGTTCAAAAACACCAGCACACAGGAGCAGAGTCATTCGGTCTAACTACTATGAACGATCAAAGGGGAAACATTAATGTGCGCATGCGAGGGTGGTGGAATCACTTACTGCCATGCATAATAGTAATGGCAAAGTACAACCGCCAATTAATCCTCTGTTCCATCAATCATAACATAGTTAAAAAACCATACTATTCGGCCAACCCAAAAATCAAACGATGAGTGATATACCAACGCGCCACTTACCATATTTCAAACTATGAATATTCAATGTGAAATCAAACCCAAATGTTTAACCAACGCACCATTGTATAATCAAAACATTTTAATCAAAGGTTTTAAAACATTGCGACAATCGATTTGACAAGCCAAGAGCTATAACAATAAGGATCACATCATATATACAAACAAAAATAAACCATGACCCCTATGTAATCCAATGACTAGGCAAGTCTCAAAAAATATAAATCCATATGCTCAATATCTTATCAGTTTAATAAAATCCAATTGCACAATCAAAGTACGAATAGGCAAATAGGCATAGTTCGAAAATACTTTCAACCACATAATGATAAACCAAAGGTAAGTGCCATTCACAATATCAATAAAAGGATCATGACAGTTCGAGTAACGATGGAGGAGTTTTCACACTTACAGTCGTGAAAACTAAATGAAAACCAATTTGCAAGTGTCGCAAGAAATGAAAATATCGTTTATTTGCAAAATGCGACAACGATTTGAAGTTCAGAAGACTTAGGTGTAGGCAGCTTATAGGGAAATGGAAAAAATTGAATTGGCTGCCAACAATGGCGACACACTGGTAGAAGCAGTTATCTTTGTCAAAAGAAATAAATTCATATTAGGACAGCAAATAAAATTTCAACTCAAAAACAACAACCAGAAAATTGTACAAACATCATCATTTACCATCTTTTCCAGCGATGTTTTAAAAGATGAAAACTAATAACAGTCTTAAGACCAGCAAGTCACGATATTAATGATAAAATCTGCAATAATGTTGGCATGGCCACTGCTGCCAGCAGGCATCCATAGACTCGACAGGGTTGCCATTTAACCCACTCTGACATATGTATCCTATCAAGAAGTTCTAGATCAGAATAAAGGACATTAAAGAGGTTTCTTATATTTTTCACAGATTTTCGTGTACCCGACATTGCTTCGCTGCCAGCAGGCCTGTTCAGTACCCCGACGAAGTTGTCTTGGCTCCATGCATGCATTTACCCGCTGCCAGCGGACCTGTTCAGTATCCCGACGGGTTTGCAAACACTTCCCATAGCTCTTATTAATTATTGTATTTTGTTTTTCTTTTGTAGATAAATAGCTGAGCGGGGTGACGCTGATAATCTTGATATTTAACATATTTTTTTCAGACCTCATCAGATTTTTTTAGCACTGTCCTTTATTCATCTCCAAAGATGTTTTATTTATAAAAACAACTTCCTATGACAGGGAGACATCTTTTGAGTCATTCCTTTACGGAAAAGGGAAAGCATAAAAAGATAATAGATGATCATGACAAACTTTGCTCAGAGATTGAAATCAGTAAACTTCTTTCAAACAACGAAATTTTCCAACATAAATATCATTTTCAGAAATATATCACTGATGTTCGCACAATCTTTCAGAAGTTATTTCAGCGAAGAAGTTTTTCTATGGTCTTTGTCTGAATGGCTCAGTGCACAGGTATACGTATTTTTCAAAAAACACAAAAAAATGATCAATTCAAATAAAAAACAAAACAGAAAGAAAACAAAAGGTGCAAACAAAAGAAATATTTACATAATATACAAGGGCAATTATCAAGCAAAGTATCTTTTCAGGGCTTGGCCATTCACCAGATAGGTGTCAATATGCCCTTCAAAATTCTGTAATCGAAAGGAACTAGGACCCAACTTTTTAGCAATCAAAAATGGCCCAAGCCATAAGTTTTGAAACTTGGTGTGCTCACCCTTTCCTTTGTGTGGTTTGTCCCACTTTAAGACGAGATTGTCTACTTCAAAATTCCTATCAGAAGCAGAATTAGAATCGAACCAGCTTTTAATCAATTGTTGATGTTGATCTAACTTACGCTTAGCTTGTGTTCTTACTTCTTCCAACTTCATCAAAGCGTTAATACGGCTTTCTAAAGGAGGACAATCTTCTTCTTGGACTTTTTGTGACAATTAAAGTGAAGGAAGAAGAATGTGAGGTGGCAAAATGGCTTCTCTGCCATAAACGAGGAAAAAAGGGGAGTTACCTATAGCGGCTTTGGGTGTTACCCTATCATCCCACAGTGCATTCAGCAGCGCATTGTGCCAGTTCTTGTGATTTTCAGCCACGGTTCTCTTGATAATTTTGATCAAGTTCTTGTTTATTGATTCTGCTTAGCCGTTGCCCTGGGGGTAGTAACTAGTAGAATACTTCAGCTTTATTCCTTTATCCAAAGCGAACTCACTCATCTCTAGGGAAGAAAAGTACGAAGCGTTATCAAAGACTAGACAATCAGGGATATCGAAACGAGTGATGATATTCGAGTTCAGAAAAGCAATCACCTGACTTGTGTTAACAATTCTTAGCGCGGTGACTTCAGACCATCGAGTAAAGTAGTCTGTGGCTGTCACAATATACTTGTGTTGTTGTGAGGATGGAGGGTTAATAGGACCTATGATATCGAGGCCCCATTGCTGGAAAGGAGAATCGACTGAGACGGGTTGCAAAGGAAAGGCTGGTTTTTGCAACCGCCCTGATGCTTTCTGACAGATGATACATTTACGACACAAGGCGTGGGCGTCCCTAAAAAGCGTGGGTCAGTAGTAACCGGCTCTTAAAACCTTATGAGCAGTGGTATCCCCACCGAAGTGATCACCAGCTTCTCCTGCATGCAACTCAAGCAAGACTTTTTCTGCTTCGTCTTTTTTGAGGCAACGCATCAGTATGCCATCAAAATTTTGACGAAACAGTATACCGTTAACTAGATGAAAGGAGGTAGACTTTAGTCTCAACGCTCTTCTCTTGGTGGGGTCAAGGTGACGGGGAGCTGATCCATGTTCAAGATAGTATCTAATATCATCATACCAAGGACTTACGAGGTTTTGAGTGCAACAGATCAAACTTTGATCGCGTTGTTCTAGGTCTGACATATCACTATCTTCTTGCTGTCCTATTTCTGAATCAACAACCAACTTACACAATCCTTGGCCTCTCACAATCTGTGTTGGGGTGATCTCTAAGTCATACTCCTGCAAGGAGGTGACCTAGTTGGCTCTCTTCTCTCCTAACTCCTTTTGCACTAACAAGTTCCTTACGACAGGGTAGGGGACAATGACCTTCGTCCTTGACTTCAAAAGATAGGACCGGAAATGCTTAACTGCTTTGAAAACAGCGTAGGCTTTCCGATCAACCGCTGGGTAGTTAAGTTCATCACCTTTGAAAGCAGAGCTCATAAAGGCGATGGGTACTTCGTTGTTCTCGGAATTCTTCTGAGTTAGGACTGCAGCATAGGAACGATCAGAGGCAAAAGTATAGAGTGTAAAGTCTTGAGAGAAATCAGGGCTCATGAGAGACGGGGCGTCTATTATGGCCTTCTTTATGTTATTAAAAGCTTGGTTTTATGTGGGTCCCCAGTGATGTTGGGTGTCTTTCTTAATCAGGTTCTGGAGAGGCCTGACCATTTTGGAGAAACTGGGGACAAATCTTCTCACGAAATTAATCTGGCCTAGGAAAGACTGCATGGATTTTTTGGATGTAGGTGGGGGAAGTTTAACGATGAATTGAGTCCTTTCGGGGTCAATAATCATCCCATCACTAGACACATTGAATCCTAGTAATTTACCCTATTCTATTGCAAAGATGGACTTCTTGGGGTTCAAGGAGATGTCGTATTTACAACATCGTAGCAGAACGGCTCATAAGTGAGCTAGATGATCGTCTTTGTTTTTAGAGTAAACGGTCACATCATCTAAGTAAACTACTATGGAGTGATTGATTAAGCCTCAAAAAGCAATGTCCATTGCTCTCTGAAAGGTAGCACCAGCATTAATCAATCCAAAAGGCAT
>SNQJ01S0017323.1:4663-19305 GCA_010110895.2 Picea sitchensis
GTTCATAGCCTCATTGTAACCATCTTCTTGCGAATGCGAGTAGCCATCACATCTCTTCTCAGAGATAAGCTGCCACCATTCTAGCGAGTCTTTCACTCTGTATTTTACAGTCTCTGTACATTTCTTTCATTAATAGAAATTGTGTATTACTGTATATCTGTGTTTGTGGTTGCATATCTGATACATTTCTGTTATATTATTGAATATCTGCGATATCTCTGTGCATTTATTTATTATATCTCCGCTCTCATTTCATGCCGAAAATAATCTGGATCAACATGACGGTTGTTTTAAAGTTTAAGTAGTTACAATAGGACACTTTCCTTACTACTCAACAATTATTTTGGCATAATTATGATTCTATATCTTATAGTTGGATCATACACATGATACATTATTGAGATGTTGATTGACATTATTTTTGTGTCATTTTTTAGAGAAATATTGTAGATATTTTTTTACTTGAATGATCATTTGTCCTAACATAGGAAAAATAGATCCATATTCGATGTTGATTGGCATATTATTAGTATGTCAAGGATTTTCGGGGATGTATCAAACTTGCAGTTGATTCACTTGTATTGATATGCTCTCATCAAATATTGGAGTTCACATTAGTGAACAATCATAGATATTCTAACTAACATGTTTACATAGTGGCATTTTCCAAAATCTATTATTTTTCAACATCTAGATTTAGTGTTTTTTGTGTAGCTCTTCATCAACGGTCATATTAGGAGTTTGAACATAAATACTTGGAGATGTACCAGTTTATGCACCTTCCTTACTGGCATAATTTTTTGGACTTACGATTGAAGGAGAAAATTGTTATGTTATCATTGATACAAGATCATGATTCCAACACTAGATTATGTATTTCACATTATGGGATATAGATTTTATCCTAAGTTTGTATTAGATCCTATTTTTCCACCTCCTAGACTTTGATGATGTATCGATGTAACGTCCCCGACCATCAACCCCACTTTCGGGCAATGCTCCTATGCGGAATAACACTTATAAAGTACGCATTTAAATGAAGTTAAATAACTTAACACAGAGTAAACACATAATTACCGCTAACATACATAATCAATTATAATTATAAATAATTCCACTTGCAATAGAATACATGATAATATTACAAGCATCAAATACATGCATTTTAATTGAAATTAAACACATAATGATACTTATATTTGAAACTGTAGTAACTCCACCAACTACGTGTAGACCTTTCACGAACCTCCTAGCCTTATACCACGTGTAGTAACTGTAGCTTGGACTAAGCTCTACCCCAGGCAAGGGAATCTTATACTAGGGTAAGGTTACAGGAAAACTGTATAGAGAAACGAGAAGAATTATTTCTAGGAACCTTCTTACCCCCACTACTCACGGAATCGCATTCCCCACATGCTTGTTCCACCTGGGATTATACACCTTCATAAGCACATTCCATCGGTGCTTCACCACCCTCATTGGGTCTCAGCAATAGGACAGATCAGGAATTCTCAGAGCTCCATAGCTGGTGCTAGACTCTCTCTGGGGGAAAACCACTTCCCAACATACTCTCTCACCTGGAGAGAGATTCTCATAGGCCTGACAACCTACCTCTTCAACCACGGGCCTAAAAACCCACTTCTTCAACCAGTTTCAGCCCAATTCCTGGAAGGTGAGGATAACAACAACACAACTAGTCAATTCCACTCGGGAGAAACAGAAGGAAATGACCCAAAGACAGTTCAAGTAAGGAATCAACTCTGTAAGAGTGGATAGGCTGGGATCACAAGGTACACATGTGACATGAATCAATCCATAGTTTTTCCACTGGTTYYAGGGTGTGTAACAACAAATCAACATAGAGGTCGAACACAAAATCAAATGGTTGAAACGATAGATACGTCAGCTTATCAGGAAAACATTACAGTTTTTTGGTTTCAGAGCTACGTGACGATATGTAGAGATCAGATGTAGACGCACAAAAGGAAAAATAGTGGATTCCTGAATGGAGAACCAACCTCCATCATAGCTCAATTCTTGGGTTAAATTACATGTGCCTAGGTCGACACATGTCACCCATGAAGATTCATGCACTCCATCTAGTATGTGTTCCCTTTTCTAGGAAATTAGGATAAAAGTATACCATTCAAACCACTTTGGAAAGATAAGAAATTATTATTCCCAAGGATTTAAGCCCCTAATATTAGACCCTCTTTCCAACCTTCCAACCCCCTTTACCTTACCCACCTTGTGGAAGCTTAGTCCCCCATCACTCTTTCTTCGTGGTCGGTCTGCACACAACAATGTTTAATCTTTATTAATGTTCTGCATAATTACATATACAAAAATAGGCTCATGGCCTTTAACAACCTAATAAACACATAATCCAACCAGCTTATCAATACTTGGCTCACTAGCCTAACAAACATGATTACAATTCATAAAGATGATTTCAATTCATAATTACAACTGGGGCTGTACCGAGGGATATTACAATCCCCTCCCCTTATTTTTGCATTGTCTTGAGTGCAAATTTTACACAACATCAACAAGAGTTTCAAAATATTTCAAAAGATGTGGGTATTATGCTCACATAGCATCCTCATGCTCCCATGTCATGTCCTCAGCACCATACCAGGTCCATTGGACATTTACGAGCCCCATGGTTCGATTCTTGAGTTGTTTGCTTCTCCAGTATAATATGCGCACATGATTCACTTGCATGACACCTTATTGCTCCACGTGAATCACATTCCAATCGATAACATGATTAGCATTAGGGATATACTTCTTAATAAATGAAACATGAAACACATTATGTACATTCATGCATGTAGGTAATGAAAGCATATATGAAATTGGCCCAATCCTTTCTATGATTTCAAATGGCCCACAAAATATGTCTACCAACTTGGCACAGTTTCCCATCTTCAGGGAACTTTTATTGGCTTTCACTTTCATGAAAACATGAACACCCACTTTAAAATATCCGTTGGTTCTATTTTTATCAGCATAAATTTTCTACCTGTCTTGGGCAGCCTTTAAATTCTCCTTAATTTTTAGCATTTGTTCTTCCATTTCCTTGAGAAAATCTGGCCCAACTACTACTCTACCAGCTAGATTATCCGAGTTTACTGGAGTATTGCACTTGCTACCATAAAGTGCTTCAAATGGGATCATCTTTAATGATGCTTGATACCCATTATTGTAGGTGAATTCTACCAAATGTAGGTAGTCTTCCCATTTCGATGGTTTGTCCATCATATACATCCTTAGTGTGTCTTATATTACTCTGTTCACCCTCTCTGTCTGTCCATCAGAATCAGGATGATAGGATGTGCTAAAGTTCAGATTCATTCCAAATCCTTTGAAAAACCCTTTACAAACTTTGGAGGTGAATTTCGGGTCCCCGTCAAACACAATTGTCTTGAGAATATCATGCAATCGTGCTATTTCCATCATAAAAATATCAATAACATATTCTTCCTTGTGGTTAGTCTTTAACGGAATAAAATGGGCATCTTTCATAAGATTTTCCACCACCACCATGATTGCATCATGCTGCCTACCAGTTCTGGGAAATCCTGTGATGAAATCCATTATCACCACTTCCCACTTCCACTCAGGACTAGGTAAAGGTTGTAGCAACCCTGTTGGGTGCCTGTGCTCAACATTAACCTTTTGGCACTCCATACATCTAGCAATATATTCAACAATATCTTTCTTCATACCTGGCCAAAAGTAATGGCTCTTGACTACTGCCACAGTTTTCTGATATCCACGGTGCCCAACATAAGGCACATTATGCATTTCATTCAAAATTATAAGTTTCAAGTCTTGGACATTAGGTACATAAATTATGTTCGTGTATAGAAGTGTTTTGTGGGTTTCCAATTTATAATTCTTCACTTTCCTTGGCATCGTACCTTGTTGTATCTTTTCTACCAAATCTTTGTACTGCAAATCTATAACTGCAGCCTCTGAAATTATGCTTTTAATATCAGTTTGGTACATTCTAATGGATGTAGAATGTAATTCATGCACTCTCCTGCTAAGTACATCAACCACTTTACTCTCCTTCCCTTTGATATCCTTGATATCAAAGTCATACTCATAGAGAAACTCCAACCACCTACTTTGTCTAACATTCAAGGTTGGTTGATCAAACAAATATTTAAGACCATTGTGGTATGTTCTTAGTTCAAACCTCCTTCCCATGAGGTAATGCCGCCATTTATTTAGAGCGTGAATGATGGATGCCAACTCTAAATCGTGATTTGCATAGTTCCTTTCGTTCTCTTTCAACTTTCTGGATTCATAAAAAATTACAAATCCATTCTGACTGAGGACTCCTCCCAGTCTTTTTTTGAATGCATCTGTGCACAAGACGAAATCTTCATTTGGGTCTGTGATCATCAGGATTGGAGCACTGCGTAATATTTTCTTCAATTTCTAGAAGCTTCTCTCACAATCCTCTCTCCACTGAAACTTATTGTCCTTCCTTTGTAAGGAATTGATATGGTAAGCTACTCTTGAGAACCCTGCGATAAACCTTCTGTAATAACCAGATAGATCCATAAAGGATCTGACTTCTATCACATTCTTTGGCACTGACCATTCTCAAATGGATACAATCTTCTCATGATCTACAACTATCCCATCCTCTGAAATAATATGCCCTAAGTAATGGATCTGCTTCTAATAAAACGAGCACTTTCTCAACTTGGCATAGAGTTGGTACTCTCTTAGCACCTGAAACACCATCCTCAGATGTCGTTCATGCTCTTCCTATGACTTGGAATACACCAGAATGCCATCCAAAAAGACTATGAAAAACTTGTTCAGATAGTCCATGAATACCCAATTCATTAGGCACATAAAAACAACGGGTGCATTTGACAACCCAAATGGCACCACTGTGAATTCATAGTGACCATACCTTGTTCTGAAGGTGGTCTTGTTGATGTCTTCATCCTTTAGCCTTACCTGGTGATATCCCAACCTGAGATCTATCTTCAAAAATATATTCGCATCCTTCAACTGATCGAAGAGGTCATCAATCCTCGGTAGAGGATATTTGTTCTTTACAGTTACATTGTTCAATTGTATGAAATCGATACAAAATCTCAACGTCCCATCCTTCTTCTTCATGAATAGTACTAGGGAACCCCAAGAAGAAAAAATTGGGAGTATATACCCCTTCTTAAGAAGATCTTCAAGCTGCAATTGCAGTTCTTTCTTCTCTGGTGTACTCATTCCGTAAGGTCTTTTGATACTGGAGATGCTTTAGGCATAAAGTTTACAGAAAAATCAATATCTCTCTTTGGGGGTAATCTAGGTACCTACTGGAATACATCTTCAAAATCTTTTAGTATCCCATGGTATTTGATATTTGACACCTCATCCTTAGATGCTTCCTTCACATGGGATGAAAATAATTGACAACATTTCTTGTAGCACTTCTTCAGCTTCATTCCTGAGATTTTTCTGATAGCAATAGCTCTGGGAATTCCTTGGATTGTTTTCCAATTTCCTTCCCCATCTAGGCAAGTGAATTCCTTGTTATGACAGTCAAATATGGCATGGTTCTATTCCAACTAGACCATCTCAATTAGATAGTCATAAAATTCTAAATGCAGAACATTCAATTTAGCCTTTGTGCTTAGTCCATTCATGTTCATTGGAAATGACTTAACTAACTCAACAACTTTTCTCTTGGTTCCTATAGCCAGCTACACTAACCAAGACTTTTCATGTTTTCTTATCAACAATTGAAAAATTTCCACCACTCTAGGATCTACATAACTATGGATAGCCCCTGAATCAATTAAAATAGTTAAGGGATGGTTATTGATCATACCTTCCACTTCAATCATGTGCGACTGATATTCAACTTGCTTGTTGTCTAAGGATGCGTAGATCCCTGTCATTATACTGCCCATGTCCTCTACTGTTTTAGCCTATTGAACATTGTGGACAGTTCTCACATTGTCATTTCTGTGGTGGTAATGTTTGTACCTATGGTTTCCTTTACAGTGCCAACATTCCATAGGTGGATGTCTTGACATCTTCACACCCACTTCAAACTTCTTGGGCTCTATAAAATATGGTTGTCCTTGAGGATTGTTCTTGAAAAAGGGTGGCTTAGTTCCCTTCTTCCTCTGATCCATCTTGAATTTCTTATTGTTTTAATGTCCCCAAGGCCGGGCCCTGTTGTAAATCATGTCTATGAAGTATTAAGCTTGCATTATGAATTGTAATTTTGTTTTATAGGTTGGTGAGACAAGTTTATATAAGCGAGTGGGCTTATATATTATTTAGGCCAGGGAGCCTAACTGTTGAGGGCTAGGAGCCTGATTTTTGTACATGTAATTATGCACAATATTAATACAAAAACATCTCTTCGTGTGGATTTTCCATGATGAATTAGTGATGGGGGACTAAGCTTCTACAAATCCCAGGTAAGGGAGAGGGGGCTGAAAGGTTAGAAGAGGGGATAAGCTTGGGGGATTAAGTCCTTGGGAATAATAATTAAATATTCTTCCAAAGCTATGAAAATGTATATGTTTTATCCTAAGTTCCTGGAAGGGGAACGTGTGAAAGATGCGAAACATGTAGCCCCAGGGAGACACGTCTCAACCTGGGCACATGCAGTTAAAACCAGAGAAGTAAGCCGTGTTGGGGGTTCCTCGTCCATTTGACCATTAATTGTCTGAACCGTGAATCCCGTGGCCTCTGTATTTGACCTTAGCATACCTCATACATCTCTGAAACCCGAAACCGTGAGGCCATCCTGTGATGTTTTCCTGGGAAGTCGACACACCCTCAGTCTGTACCCATTTTACCTCTACATTGGACCTCTTCATAACCACACACATCTAAGAAACCAGTCAGGAGGGAAGGGCCGACCTGTGTGTCCTGTGAACCTGGGTTTATCCACACTGCAAATCTGAGTTTGTGCTTAACTGCTTGGGTTGTTGTCTTCTAAGAAACCTGAGCATACCGTAATTGTTTATGCCATGTGTTTTTTAAATCTGGGTTGTTGTGGCCACACAGTCTCTTGTCTAAGTGTGATTGGCTATCATCATTTGTTCCTTGCTAAGCCTTACTATTGTCCTCCTTCTTCTAGAATAGAGCTGAAGAAGCAGGTTGTCAGGCATGTGTGAAACACTATGTCCAGGTGAGAGAGGTGGTTGTGGTTGAAGAAGTAGGTTGTTAGGCTTGTGAGAGACACTCTCTAGGTGAGAGAGTGTTAGCAGTAATTCTGTGTTTAATTGTAATTAAGCATTTTAAGTTCATTAGAATGCATAATGTGTTAAAGAAGTGTTATTTCGTACAGTAGCATTGTCCTAACCGTGGGGTTGATGGGCGTGGGCGTTACACTTGTCTTCCCAAGCCATCTGGAAAGTAGGCTTCTCTCTTTGCTGCTCATATAATAATTTCATTGTTCTTATCATTTTTTCCATAGTTTTTGGGTCATCATACTGAATCTTGTCCCCAATGGAAGGTGGTAGTCCACTAATATACCTTTCAATCTTGACAGTCTCATCTTCGATGAACAAAACATACTTCAGTAACTCCAAAAACTTTGGTTCGTATTCATCAATGGTCATGCTTCCCAGCTTGAGTTCAAAGAACTCTTTCATCTTTCTGTCATAATATCTTTTATTCAAGTATTTCTTCTCGAAATATCTCTTGAATTATTTCCAAGTGATATCTTTCTCTCTAATGTGTTGCACCTCCATAAGCTGATCCCAACGCATGGATTTTTTTCCTTTCAGTGGATACATCACAATTCTTTCTTCTACATGAGAGGAATAATTCTACAATCATAAATATTTCCTCATTCAAAGCAACCATGTCTCAGCATCTTCCTCCTTCTTATGTTCTCCATCAAATGCAGGAGGGTTAATCTTGTTCATTTTTCAATTCAATTCATCCACTCTAGATATCTTGTTCTTTCTGGTAGGATATGGGCTTGAACTACTGTGTGCCCTCCTCTTGGAGCAACCTTGGGAGTGATGATGGTGTTTACCTACACTCCCTGATCTTCTTCCCTCAGAATTATGGCGACTCCCTATTTTTCTCAAGTCTCTCTCCTTGTCCAACTTATTTTCCATTCTCTCCAAACTCTCCATCAACTTTAAGTTGAATTATCCCTGTTGTTGCTTAGCTTTCATGATCTTTATGCTATCTTCTCGATGAGTTTGGGCATCTTTCTACAATATTTCTATGATTTTCATCATATTCCCTTCCTTATCTATCTCTTCTCCATGCCCATTGGAGTTAGATCCTTCAACTCCCAAATGAACGTCCATCCCTTTTATTTCATTCTCTGAACTAGAATCATTATGTGTCTCTTCCATTTTTTTTTCACTCAGTGGCAATTCTATTCCATTCTGGCACTTGTTAAACTTTTGTAAACCCAATGTGTAGACAACCGAAATTTTTCAAGCCATTATTCCTTAACAAATCCCACAACATTCATAAAAAAATATGACGCAAGATAATGCTCAGTTTTCATTCTCTGTGATTCTCGTTCAATCAAGAATCCCCGTACATTTCTTATTTCAGATCTCTACTCTGCTAAGTTTTCGGGCACTAGCCCCTTTCTCTCAGTTCCCCAACCCACACAACCATGAGTCGTGACCAAGCACTAGATCAATAAGAATGCACTCGGGCCTTCGTCTTTCAGCTTCAGAAGATTTGCAAGTATAAAACAACAGTCACTCAGAGTTCCAAGTTACCGAACTCATGAAGTAGGGTGGATCAATGGTCCATGTCTACCCAGCATTCTATGGCTGACACTTCATTGTGGAACTTCAAGAATCTAAGGTCCGGGACTTCGAGACTTCATAATATTTCACATCCACACACCTCGAACCATTAATCTCTAAACACTCCCATGTCACCTTAGGTGAGTTTATTATGTTACATCACTTAAAATTTTCCTAATTGCAGGGGCATGCAATAGTGGTTTGGAGTAACCCACCTTTTATCCCCCAATTCTTCTTACGCTGACACGTAAACCCTTGGTGAAACCACGGTTTGGATTACGGGTCCGCCTTGGATAATTATCTTCCGTGAAAATTAGGTCCCCGCAATGTCTCATGGTCATTGATCTTGATGTATTGTGATCAATGTGATTGTGGGTCCCCATACCCTTAACTTCATTACATCACTTCAAGTCCCACTCACCATGCTCACACAGGATGCCACATGGCGGAATACTAGCAACTGATACGTGGCCCATTCAAATGGGGGACACTCATCACGTTCGAAATGCCATATCAATATTCCACAGGTTCTAATCCCACTGACATGTGGCGCACATCCCATGTGTCCACATCACCTCTAGGTGATGTCATCATGACTCACCACTTCGACTCTTCAGGCTTCAGGAGTTTCAACTCCTCTAYGCTTGCTTTTGCCTGGAGCACTTTTCCTTGGAGTTCATGATCTACTGATGCATTTCCTCCTTCACGATCAATGACTATGAGTGACTTCAACACTTTGGGCTTTGGGAGTTTAAAMTCACAACACTTTCCTCCTCACGAAGTACTCCCACCCGAAGTACATGATCTTTTGACACGTGTCCTTCACAACGGATGGTTGCGATMTACTTCAGGATTTTGGGAGTTTGTCACACTCCACACTTGAAATCCTCCAAAGAGACTTTCCTTTGCCTTCCTGCACACAGATCTAATAGTCATGATATTTTCCTACGATCTACGTTGTAGATATCCTTCGGACTTTGGAGCTTCGGGTTTCAACCTTTCTCTTACCTTTGCATTTAGTTTCACTGATGCCACAAAGTCCGAAGTGCTTCTAGGCTACCCTTTCTGCACTTTCTCTAGATCTGATGGTATTAAAGGTTTTTCCTCTCCTTCTGAATATATCCTACGACTCCAACACCCCAAGTGTTGAGCGCTCTCTCTCTGTGGTCAAATACCACGCTTACTGTAGTTTTATTCTACTGCTACTCCTCCTCAGCTTCGTAACATGGCCAAGTAACCCATTGGAACTCAAAAACATTCTAAGGTTCGAGGTCGATTCCATCCAAACACTATTTCCATATGAAACCTTGGGTCTGAACACCACTTATCCAACCCATCTAGGATTAGCATTGAAACCATGGGCTCTAATACCATATTGTAACGTCCCCGACCATCGGCCCCACTATCGGGAAACACTATTGCGCAGAATAACACTTATAAAGTATGCATTTAAATGAAGTTAACTGAATTAACACAGAGTAAACATAAAATTACCACTACCATACATAATTAATTAGAATTAACAATAATTCCACTTGCAACAGAATACATGATAATATTACAAGCATCATAGACATGCATCTTAATTGAAATTAAACACATAATGATACTTATCTTTGAAACTGTAGTAACTCCACCAAATACGTGCAGACCTTCCATGAACCTCCCATCCTTAGACCATGCTTCTCATCACGCTCAGCAGTGGGTCACCCACGAGATGGGACTAAGATCAACCCCGGGCAAGGGAATCCTAGACTAGGCTAAGGTTACAAGAAAACTGCACAAAGAAACCAGAAGGATTCTCTCCATGGACCTTCTTACGCCCACTACTCACATACTCTCATTCCCCACATGCCTGTTCCACCCAGGAGTATACACCTTCACAAGAACAGTCCATCGGTGCTTCACCTTCCTCATTGGAACTCAACAACAGGCCAGATTAGGAATTCACAGAGCTCCGTAGCTGGTGCTAGACTCTCTCCGGGATAAAACCACTTCCCAACAGACTCTCTCACCTAGAGAGAGATGCTCACAGGCGTGAAAACTTGCCTCTTCAACCATGTGTAGGAAAAATCACTTCTTCAACCAGTTTCATCCCAATTCCTACAAGGTGAGGATACCAACAACACAACTGGTCAATCCCATATAGGAAAACCAGAAGGAAACAACCCAAAGATATTTCGGGTATGTATTTGACTCTGCAAGAGAAGATAGGTTGGGCTCACAGGGTACATAGGTGACATGGTTCAATCCACGGGTTTGCCATTGGTTTTAGGGTGCATGAAAAGGAATCAATGTAGAGGTCGAACACAGACTCAAATGGTTCAGACGTCCGATACATCAACTTCTCAAGAAAATATTACGGTTTTCTAGTTTCAGAGCTACGTGAGGGTATGCAGAGATCCGACGCAGATGCACAATAGGACAAACAATGGATGCCCGAATGGAGAACCAACCCCCATGAAGAATTAATTCTTGGGTTAAATTGCATGTGTCTGGGCCGACACATGTCGCCCATGAAGATGCATGCACTCCATCAAGTACGCATTCCCTTTTCCAGGAACTTAGGGTAAAAGTATACCATTCACACCACTTTGGAATAATAATAAATTATTATTCCCAAGGACTTAAGCCCCTAATATTATCCCCTCTTTCCAAACTTTCATCCCCCTTTCCCTTACCCACCTTGTGGAAGCTTAGTCCCCCATCACTCTTTCTTCGTGGTCGGTGTGCACGCAACGATGTTTAATATTTATTAATGTCCTGCATAATTACATATACAAAAATAGGCTCCTGGCCTTTAACACTTAGGCTCTCCGGCCTAATAATCACATAATCCCACCAACTTATCAATACTCAGCTCACCACCCTACAAAACATGATTACAATTCATAAACATGATTTCAATTCATAATTACAAATGGGGCTCTACTGGGGGATATTTCAATCGATGTGAGAGAAAATATGTTTATGAGGTCGTTTAATTCATGTATTATATATTTATACCATTGGAATAAATACAATATGTAGAATATAGCTTGAGTCTTTTCGATCATCTTTTTGTGTTCTCTTTTGTGTTATATTTCTTAACAAACTCATCTGAAACCTGAGATCAATGAGAATCATATCGAAAATTATTATTTCTAATGCACATATAAAACCATAAAATATTAAATGTTGAATTACAAACTTTCATTATTATCATTTTATACCTAAATTACAATTTATTTATTTTGTATTTGATTAAATTTTAGCATTTTAAAAAATCTAAAAATAATATTTTATTACAAATATTTATTTTATCTCGTGGATCAATTAAACTATACTACTTTATAATTCTCTTATCATGAATGAGTTAAAGAAATATATATTATTTCAGAAGAAATCAAGACCATACCTTCAAATTGATGAAGAGTTATAATTAATCAATATGAAATTTAATTACCATAAACAATGTTGAAATTAATCAAATCATTGAGCAATTTGGCTAATTGATGCAAGAGCATCGCCATCAAAGCACAAGCGTTGAAGACAACTGGGCACACTAGCGCACATTTTGAAAATATTTTGAATTTCAAATGATCAATGTATTAATGTGATATCTAACAAACCTTTTTTGAGTTATAAATGTCTTTAAATATTCAAAGGCTAAGCCATCACATAAGGTTGATGGGGAAATGTATTTTGATTTAATGGATCAGATCGCAGTACAGATTTGGAGCTTGCACTCTTATTTGTCTGACACGATATTTATTGTAATAAGTGCTAAGTAGTTGATAGCATTTAAATTTCATTAAGATAATGTAGAGTAGTTGGAGGGAGGAACTCAAGAGAGTCCCTTTGTATAAATCTTTGCAACATTATCCAGTAAGGGTTGTTGTTAGTTGTTGTTGATGATCATTGTTATTACAGATAGAGGAGAATTGAGCAACATTTGAATCTATCTTGTATAGTTTAAGGAGTAGTGAAGAACAATGTATGTATGTAACTAGTTTCAGTTGGATGAATATAACAGAGGAACATTGCCCCAAATGTGTATGTATATGTGTCTCTGTTATTGTTCAATTCTCTGTTATTTTTGTTCTTGAATCCATGACTGTATTTTCTTTGTTGAATGTATGAGTCATTGTGAGAATTAGATAAGTTTCAGTCACTCTCTTCAGTGAGCAAGTGCAAGGTGTGCATAGTGTCTACAAGGATTGCATGACCGAGTGTGTTTTGACTCAAAGGCTCAGAGGAGGCAGTGAAACTCATATGTATGCAAGGAGTGCATCAACATTCAAAAGGAGTGTGTGATAGAGTTTTCAGACTCGAAATCTCAGGAAGGATAGTATGATTTAGTCACGAGGGATAGAAGCAGTTGGAGAATAGTTGCAAGGAGTGTGAAATCATTCACATAGGAGTGAGTGTGGAGAAACTTTTGTTGCAAGMTGTGCGCAGGCCAGTAGTTCGACTAAAGGTTGAAGAGATTGTTTAGAGGAACAAACCAAARAAGGAAATCTCAGGAGGAAGAGTGGAAAAAATCTTCAAGGAAAATTTTCCTTGAACTTCTTGTCAAATCGAGTAGGAAAGATTCGTCCTCAGAGGGAGGCAAACAATCCCAGACCATCAGACTTGGTGAAGTTGCAAGGAGAGAAACCGTGAAGTATTTTGGTACTTCAAAGGTTCGGTAATTTGAAAACTTGATAAAGGTTGAGTTGTGAATTTTGAAGTCGTGATTCAATCTCGACTGTTGATCACTGTGGAGTACGTGGCAATGGATTATGGAGTTTGGGAATTAGAGAATCAAACGTTGTGAATGAAAGGCCTAGAGTTTGTGAGGTCACGAAGTACGAACCATAGTGGGGCCGACAAATCTAAGGAGGCACGTGCCAGGGGTTTGGAACCTCAGAGAAGAGTACTTCAGGAAATTTTTAGGAAAGGATTCGGGATATCCCCAAAGTCTGAACCACGAACGAGGAAGACCCACGACCCACATTCATAGTTGTGGTCCCTTGCATAAGAGACATGTGTGTGGGTAAAGCGATTTTGGGTACCCATAGAGACCCAAGTAGTCTCTCCGACTCAGTATTTAAATGATCCAAGACAGGGAGGTCAAGTGGCCCTTTGGAAAGAAAAGGTGGGGTTGGGTCAAGAGTGGTATCAAAGAATAATACATAATTGAAAGATGTAGCCAATAGAGCCAATTGAAAGATGTAGAGTGGTATCAAAGAAGATGTGTTGATCCACATGTAGCCAATAGAGCTATGGAAAGAGAAATGAGAGAATTGTGTGCAACACTGGATGCCATGGAAACATCACAAAGGAGAGTGCCATATGCTGGAGATGTCATCGAGGTAGATATAAAAAATGTAGAAGTCAAAGAATAAGTTGTGGATGAGAATGTTATGGAAGAATTCTTATTAATAGAAGTTGTCAAGTTGGGTTCTGGAGCGAAGATTGACATCCCTATGTATGAAGGAAATTTAGATATGGAGGAATTTCTTGATTGGATATGAGCAATGGACAAGTATTTTGACTATGAGGATGTCAAAGAGGAGAAAAAGGTGAGACATGCTGCCACTAGGTTGAAAGGACATGCAACACTATGGTGGGATGAACTGTGAGATGACAAGAGGTGCATAGGCAATCAAAAGATCAAGAGTTGGGATTGAATGGTAGGAAAGTTGAAGGAAAAATCCATGCCCATTGACTATGATATAATTTTGTTCAAGAGGATGCAAAACCTAATACATAGAGGATTGACTATGAAGGAGTACACAGAAGAGTTCTACAAATTGAACATTAGAGCTGAACAAAGGGAGAGAGATGAGGAGAAGGTTTCCAGATACATCAATGGATTGAGGTATGATATCCAGGATGAAT
>SNQJ01S0017323.1:34260-52780 GCA_010110895.2 Picea sitchensis
TTTCTATTATCAAATATTTGATACGGATCTGATCATGGCTTGATTTTATTATCCAAATACGTTCAATATGATTGATCTAAAAAAAATTTTGGATTTCTACAAATAATTTTATGAGCAACAACACATAAAATTTGGAAAAGCGTCAAGATCAAATACACAATTTTGCAGGACTGATTGCAGCCAGCCAAACCGTGAGGAATTTGGAGAAACGGTTGAAAACCCATAACCATAATGGACCCATTTACCTTCCACGTAGAGATTTTCCCAAACAAATGCACGATTTGATAGATATTTGGGTCTCTTTTAGAGGAAAATTTCAGGCGGCGAAAATTAATAGTGATGCCGAGACTGTTCATTCATTTTATAAATATATGAGAAAGATCAGAGCCAGAGAGATCCAAAAATTGGAGAGGAGGATTTTAATCATTTCTCTTTTGTATATTATTTCTTTTGTAAACGTTTTATTTCTTTTCAAATGGAGTAATGGATGGTTGGAAGCTTTGGGAGAATGAACGGATATTTTCAAAGAAGAATATGGAATTCCAGGTTGCTTAATGGCATTTGTCCTGTAAGTAAAATGGTTTTATTTTTATTATAATATATTCATATTCTTTCAATAATTGATTATGCATTGATTTAAATAGCTTTAATCTTTTTTATCAATACATGGTTAATTATTATTATTTATATATTAATTTTTCCAATCTTTAAGAGTTTATTATCCAAAACAATTCTTCCACGACTACAATATGGGCATGTGATTTTGGGAAAGAATATGGGAAAGTAATTCATCTTTGGATTTAGACCTGTGTGATACTTATTCCATTTAATTCTTTCATTATTGTTATATTATGAAAATGTTATAACCGTTGATTTTAGCTTTAGCTTGTCAATCATATGGTGTTTTCATACTGTTAAATGTTATATGTTGCCCATAATTTCTTATTCCATTTTTAATGTGTGATCAATCAATCATTTGATTATTATGGAATTTATTTCTAATGTTAAATGATGGATAATATCAATACCGAGAATTGAGTTTTCTTTCATTCTTAAATATTAATTATCTTAAGATTACACGATTTTTAATTAGTTGTCTTCCCGTTGTTATTAATTTACTCTAATATCAAATACTTCTTTGAATGTATTCTAGAAGTGCTAGTATTGTTCTGTTATAGGTTTCCATTAACAACAGTACAGGCAGGAGCTCATACAACACAAAAAGATAAATATTAGTTTCGTCGATTAGCGACATGTTATTATGTGTGTTATTTAGTTAAGTTGTTTATGAATGAAACAATTAATGTATGGTTCATCTTTGACTATCCACATGTTCATGTGTCATTAAATTTTTTACAAGATTCTTTAAATTTATAAAAGAAAAACAATAAATATTTTTATGTGCTTTCTTTATCTCCTTCCTAGAAGAAATCGTTTTTACATCGATTTTCGTAAGTTTCGATTAAAACTTGTAGCTTGTAAATCATATAAATAAATGAGACTTGTATATCTTCTGCTTAAATACAACTACTACAGTTACATTAGAGCATATGTACATATATATAGTGTTTCGTAATTAGTTAATTAGTTATCTATTTTATTTGTTTCTTTTGGGATTCTTAGATTGGCTAACAGAGCCATTAAACCCGTAAGAACGAGTTACACCAAATGGCTTGGGTTATTTAGACCACCTTGGATCGGACTCACTCTTCTAGTTGACGGACGATCAATTTCGCCTGTCAACATGCAGGGAGTTAGTGAAATAGAGAGAGAGGGATGTTCAAGTGGCCAAGAAGGAGCATCTAGAGATTGGATCTATGGGGGACATTCAATCAAGACTCAAGTTAAAACTCTTCATTGATGTAATATTTTCTCTACTTGTTAATATAGATATGTATTGTTTTCCTATCCACTGATTGTTGTATTTAGTCATATATACCTATGAATGGTAGATATGGTATCTTTTGAGTAGACAAGATCAGATCTAAAAAGGATTTAAGATTCTTATTGATTGAGTGGTTGGATTTTGGTATTATTGTTTGGATTTTGGTAAGAATTAGGTGCTACAAACTAAAAAATTATTTAAGGAGGTACATTATCCAATATTACATAGGGACAACCACGAGGAACAACGTATGGACCATTTGAAGCACGTGGCAATAGGGATATGTACCGGGTCATAATGTTCAACTGCATCTGGATGTTTTGTTCGATGCTTGTTTTTTTATTATAATGTATGATGATGCTTATGAAATTTCAAGAACTAGAGAATTATGTTTAGTTGTGCACTGAGGCTTATGTTCCTTATAGGAGGCCTACCTCTTCTAACAACTATCGCTATAAACATAGAAGGGATAATTTTTTTGGAAAGGTTATGTAAAACCTATAAAAGGTGTTATATTTTAGTGGATCATGGAGAATTTTAATGTCATAATGGATTGATTCTGCAAGAGAACTCAAATGAAAATAAATATAGAGAAATGAACCCTCTCACTATTGATAATATCTAGGTAGGAAACATATTATATTTTAAAAAAGAATTATTTGAAATGTACAAACATGATTATTGTGCAAGAGAACATGAATGAAAATAAACATAGAGAAATAAACCCTCTCACTATGGATAATATCTAAGTAGGAAACAAAATATATTAAAAAAACTCTTTCTTCCAAATATACAGGAATGGACATGAGAATAAAGTATATGGGATTCCATTTGAATCCAAACATGTATAAAAAATGAGAATAGACTAACAACAAAAGTGGAAAAGAGGATTAACATATGGTGTAATAAGTAGATCTACTAAAGATGACACTTAGTATTGATAAAAATTGTTCTAGAATCAATTCTTCTTGATTTATGGATGTCTATGCCATGGATATGAAAATGCCATGGATATGAAAAGGAGTTTTGGAATTCATTAGGAAGCTATGATATAGATATATCTATCATGGGGAAAATTAGAAAAGAATATTTTATCTAGTCTCATAGAAGAAATTGGCCATTCCAAAAAAATATTGAAGATTGGATTTGACAAAACCCATTTCTCTTCTTAAAAGCATTGGAAACAAAAACTGTATGAAGGTTAATTCAAGAAATTGGTCAAGACAAATACATTTCACTAGATACAGTGGAGGAATGGGTTAGAAAACCTATAAGTTTACCATGAAATGTACATTTGGTGGGAAATTATGTAGTATGGAAAGTTAGCAAAGGTGAACGAGTCTAAATAAGACTAATCCATGGGTGGGTAATAAAGGAAGATTCAATGAACATTAAATACAACCTTATAATTAATATACAAAGGTTATTGTATGCTTAGATAGGTTTCCAACAAAAAAATATCAAACATATGAACATATGAATCGTTGAATTGGAGGGGGATAGGTATTGCGGAAGATTTTGTTGATGAATGACAATGATATAGAGTTTTGGTTGAAAAACAATAATTTTGGGATAAGATAAGAGGATCTAATCAAATATTATGGTCCCTAAACTCATCATGGGATTATGTGTATTATATGTCAAAAGTTTGTTATAAATCATTTTTTACTAAAGCAAGAGAGGAACAACATTAATGGTAGTGGAAAATATTATGATAATTGAAATGTTCAACCAAATTAAAAAAATGAATTGTGTGGTTGATATTAAACAATAAGGATCTTACATGGGACAATCTATAAAAAAAAAAGGTATTTTTTCGGTTTTGGATGGTGAATTCTATGCCACAAAGTAGAAGAAACAAAATCATATTTCATTAAGTCTTCTTGTTTTACAAAATAAGTGGAGAAAGAATTGTATAGGAGGATAGGGGTACAAAATGTTTTGTTAGGTGAGGATGTTGAAGTGGCTTTAAAGTCATGCTATGATAACAAGTATATGAAGAATATTAGAGCTCTTTAGTGAAACATTGCACGGGGAGTTTGATTGGATAGAAACTTGAAACTGTTTGAAGGAAAATAAACTCTTCCATTAAAATATGGTGTACAAGATTTAACAATTTTAAATTCATTCTTTCAACCTCAATAGAAATAGTCATTGCTTGGTCATCTAGAAGAGAAAATAAATATGAAAATTCCACTTGAATAATTTGATGGTGCCTCTTAGGGTACTCCACCTATGGTGTAGAAGAAAAACTCTATTTATGAAAAAATCATAGTTTGAAATTCATATCTAAAATTGAAATAGAAACAAATAATTTATATTACTTAATGGCCCTTAAACTAGTTTTAAACCTAGCTAAATAATAAAAAAATTATTTTATTCAAATATATGGTGATTCACTACTTATTATACTATAAATATGCAAAGAAATAACATTGAGAAACACTTTACAACCTATTTATATTAAATTAAAAGTATTATGAGCAAAAATATTACCAATATATTTTTTACATATCTATAAATACCATTAAGAAACTCTCAAAGTTTTTTTTGAGCTAGACCTAGGAATTTGGATGGTAACTATTCAACACTAAGGAATTTGGACATGAGCCTAATATATAGCTAGTAGGATGAAAGGGTTTATCAACAAAGTATACCTAGGTCTCACAATCCTCTTTTGGAATCACAATATATTTTTTACATATCTACAAATAACATTAAAAAACTCTCAAAGTTTCTTTAGAGCTGGACCTAGGAATTTGGATGGTAACTCTCTATTTTCATTAATTGAGTTGGTCTCTCATGCTAGGTAAAAGTTCCTCTAGAAATACATTAAAGAAAAACGATGATATACACAAATTAAGAGGAGCCCATAAATATAAAATAGTATTATAACAATTTTAAAATATTTTTTTTCAAATAAATTTAGACTTATTTATTCATAATTTTATATTAGTTTTTTATACCTAATTCTCTCACAATCCTCTATTGGAATCACAATATATTTTTTACATATCTACAAATAACATTAAGAAACAAGTTTCTTTAGAGCTGGACCTAGGAATTTGGATGGTAACTATTCAACACTAAGGAAACACTACGGAATTTGGACATGAGTCTAATATATAGCTAGTAGGATGAAAGGGCTTATCGACAAAGTATACCTAGGTCTCACAATCCTCTTTTGGATGAATATAGCATGTGCTATATTGTAATTTTTATATAAAAAAAAACTTATTTTGTTTTTATAAAAAATCTTGGGTGATAATCACATGGAATGTTGGGTATACAATGGATACTAGTTTACACTAATTAGAAATCAAAGTATTAATATAAAAAATAAAATAATGATGGTATATAATCTCTTTATAAAAAAATCTTGGGTGATGATCACATGGAATGTTAGGTATACAGTGGATACTAGTTTACACTAATTAGAAATCAAAGTACTAATATAAAAAATAAAATAATGATGGTATATAATTTCTTTATGTACATAAAGGGTAAAATAACTATATTGTTATTTTGGAAACCTCAATGATGATGATATAGGATATTGAATATCTAATTTATACTAGTGAATAGTTGAAATAAATTTCAGGTCTTAGAGTATGATCTAAAATTATTTTAGTTTTTTAAGAGTTTATATTCTTTAAAAAGTAAGAAAATGTATTTTTTTTAAATGAAAATCTACCCTATTATAAATAACCAACAAATTTTCCAATTTTTCTATACATATGATGATGTCTTGAAATTGTATCAAACCAGGTTTCAGGTTTCAGTTTTTTCATACTTTAATAAAACTAAATTTATTTTTTGGATTGTTATAAGAAGAGCAGATCCATTTTAAACTCGGATCTTTCATGCACAAAGTAATGATTTAGAAAAATTACACCTTAAAAAATTTGATTCTTTTTTATATTTGATAAATCTGAATTTAAGATGAATCTATATTTAACACCATTAAAATCACCTAGATAATGCTACCTCCTATACTTCACTCAGTGTAGCATCCTAAAGAATCAAGATGATCAGAAGGCCCATGATCCGAGGGCCCTGTTACTCAACATTGAATGCTACTGCTACTGGTGTATTGTGATCAATACAACACCGGCCGCAGCATTCAATCCTGCTGCTTAGCGGGTGGATATTGTTGGCCGAATGTTTAGAGTACTCTTTTCATTCCTGGTTTGTTGTCAAATTTAATCGTTTTCATAACTGATATACGGCGTTGGATTTCACTGAATCGACCGCAATCATTTGGCTGAGGAAATAAGAATCTATTGGACTTCTCTCTTTGAGTTAAGTTATGTGAATTCATTAAACCGTTTTCCAAACGATAAATCAAGGACCGAATAATAGACATTCGGGAGGTATGACGTTAGTAAATTTTTTGTTAGTTGTTGGAATTCTTCCATGTAGAAGGTGAATCCGTTTTCCAAGCAATACATATTCGGTAGGTATGATGTAATTAGGGCCTTTACTTTTTTCAAATTTTATTTTAGTCGTTGGAATTCTTCGACGTAAACAGCCAATATAGTATTGATTCATAATGTATGATAAGAGTGTTTGAGAAAGTCAATCTATGTTTGATCATAATTCATGTCTGAGAAAGTCAATCTAGTATTCGAAGATTAAGAACGATGAAAAATCCTTGACACAGGACTTATTACGATTTAATAAAATAGAGCTTTGTGAAATATATAAAAAGGTAACCTTTTTATTGTAAGATTAATACTTGGAAGTAATGGAGATGTTATCTAGTTGTTCACTCCAGTAATAAGCGCGAGTTGTAAGCGCCAGTTAGAAGAGTTAGTTCTCAGTTCATAGTGAGTTGTCTAGTTGTCTTATGGTTTGCATGTAGCCGACTCGGGAGAGTCTTTTCCTATATAAGGATGTAATCCGTCTTCGTTTAATAATGAAGAAGTGAGCGTAGCCTCACCGTGTTTGTTTGCGTGGTATATTTTATCTTGGTATCAGAGCCACGAGGAGAAAGGTGCGAGAATTGAAAAGGTTCGCAGGTCCCTCCTCTGGTAGGGTGCGGGGGCATACTACTCAGCCTTTCGTCAATCTAGTATTCGAAGATTAAGAACGATGAAAAATCCTTGACACAGGACTTATTACGATTTAATAAAATAGAGCTTTGTGAAATATATAAAAAGGTAACCTTTTTATTGTAAGATTAATACTTGGAAGTAATGGAGAAGTTATCTAGTCGTTCACTCCAGCATCGGGCGCCAGCCAGTTTAGAAAGAGTTAGTTCACCAGAGTAGTGAGTTGTTCAGGCCGTTCATGGTTTTGCATGCAGTCAATTTCTGGAGAGTCTCTTTCCCCATAAGGGATGTAACCACTCATGACAAATGAAGAAGCGAGCGTAGCCCTCACCGCGGTTTGTTTGCGCGGTACATTTTATCTTGGTATCGAGTTAATGAGGAGAAAGGGCGCAGAATTGAAAAGGTTCGGCACGTCCCCTTCGTAGTGCGGCATACTACTCACTTCAAGAAATAAAAGCAAAAATTCAGCATACTCACGTATATGACAATCAAAAATTCCCGTAGTCGAGCCACTCTTTGAGGAAAGTTGCGGAACCGGCAATACCAATACAGCCAGTGAGGTGCTGACTCATTAATTCCAACGCAGTATGCAAAGATGAGATCGAGGGCGTGGTATAATGCTGCATGCAGCGGAGGTTTTAAAAATACCGCAGTACGCAGCGGAGGTTTTAAAAAACTGAGGTCAATTAAGTCGTGAGTTTTAAAGCAAAACGTGAAGAATATCCGTGGACTTTGGTAAATTCTGTGTGAACGTATTTTGGTGCGTGTTGAAGTTTGTATTGGTGGCTTATTTTGAAGATTATTAAAGTGTGAGCATTGCAAAGGGTTAATTTTGCTTCATTTCGCCATACATTTTGTTTGAGCATCTTTAAATTCGAAATCGATGGCTAACTACCGGCAGACATACCTCAACGGTTAACAAGTTGATGGTCGAACTTCATTAACTGAAATTTAAGATGCGTATCATGGAGGGCTATGGTGTTTGGAACATTACGAATGGAACCGAACTTAAACCGGGTTGCGCCTGCGTGACAAAGCAGCAGCGAGGTGTGACAAGAAGGGTAGGAGGTGCGATAAAGATAGATCCAAGATCAGAAGCGCTGGAAACAAGGTAAAGGTATTGCCATGATGTCAGCTAAAGACAGTATAATTCCCGCATATTAGAGACGTCCCTACTAACATGGATGTTCTTAAAGCATTGTGTATTGGAAACACAAATCGCATTTTGTTTCTCAAAACCAAATTGCTAGGCATTAAGATGGATGCAAATGAATCTATTAGTTCATTTTTTGGTCGCATTAAAGAGGTGGAAAGACAAGCTAGTAAATGTAGGCTTAAACCTGCTTTCCACACCGATCTAGTGGACTATTACCCTTAAATGGTATGCTAGAAGACTATCACATGTTCGTAACAGGTCTTGCGTACATAGTAAGAAGCCTCCCATCGCTTGAAGAAATGACATGTATTTTATTGCAAGAGGAAGAGAGGCGTAACCCGAAGCTCCAAGTAAAGATTTGGTTAATCATGGTCAAATAATAGATCTCATGCAGGAGGAAGATCGTGAGTAAAGAGGCAGAGGGCGGCAATTCATGGCGAGGTTAGTTCATGGCGCGTAAAGGTAGTTCATCGCAGAAGATAACGGCCAAATCAAGGTATGCAACTGATAGGAATGAGTCAAAGAGTTGTTTTTACCGTGGTCTAATTCGACATATGGTTAAAGATTGTCATAAGAAGAAAATGATGAGGCTAGGAATAAACCTGTGAATACATTCGTGTCATTATGCGCAAAAATCTTCAAATCAAGATCACAAATTACGTATTGCTAATGATGATATTGATGAACTCAATTTTGACTCAATGCAGATCTTAGGGTCGCTTGTGTCTAACGCCGTTTCTATCCGGCTGAACGATGACTGATGTCCGTTTAGATTCCAGAGCATCGCGAGACATATGACTTGTAATAAAAAATTGGTATGTTAATTTTAAAGAAACTTAGAATGGTGCCAACATATATCTTGAGATAACCACCATCAGATCAAGGGATATGGAGACATCATGTGACATTGTCGAATGGTACATTTCTTCACATTCACAATGTTGTGTGTGTGCCTGGGATAAGAAAAATTTGATTTTTTTGTGTCCACCATTACAGATCAAACTTGAAGGTTGAATTCTCTTTAAAGAATTATTGCATAGTGAAGGATCAATTGGACCACTTCCAAACTGTTTCAAAGGGTGTCAGAGTAGGAGGACTATACAAACTTGATGTTACCAGAAAAGCACATCATGCACTGATTTCTGCCACTATGCCAACAGATCTTCTTTGGCATCAAAGGTATGGGTCACATCAATCATCCCCGATTTATTGTTATTATTGCAGAATATATTGAAGGTCTTCCCATGTTACGTAATAAGAAGGTTGTTTGTGATGGATGCGCATTAGGAAATATGCACGCAGATGAATTCCCTCTAATCTTGATAAGAAAAGAGAGATGTGTTAGATCTTGTGCATACCGATGTTTGCAGACCTATGCATCTAGGAGTCTTTAGGAGGTGCATTCATTTTCTATTTGTTTATTGATGATTGCACAAGATACACATGGGTTTACTCTCTTAGACGAAAAAGTGATGTTTTCAATTACTTTAAGGAGTTCAGAACCATAGTGGAAAAGTGTATGAAAATCCATCAAAATCCTCCGCTCAGATAAAGGGGGAGAGTACAAATCAGGAGACTCAACAAATACCGCGAAGAGATCGGAATCGCGACAAGAGTTTTACAGCATTCTCACACTCCACAAGAAAACGGAGTCACTTTAAAGGAAAATGTAACTCCGGGTCGAAGGTGCACGCCAGTGATGATAAAAGGTAAAAAATTCTCAATGCATTTTAACAGTTTACAACAATGGCAGCTAATTTAAAGAATACAAGTACAGACAGTGTCTTGATCATGGTTAATTCTTCAAGCCTTGGTGTATGGTTCCAAAACCCCAGCTAATAATTTTGAAAGTATTTGGGTGTAAAGATTTTGCACATATTCCAAAGGAGAATAGAGGAAATTGGATGCCAAAGCCACTAAATGTATTTTCACTGGGTACTGCTATGAATTTAAAGCATACAAACCGTTTGATCCCGCTACTCACAAAGTGTTTTGGTGAGATGGCCTTCATGAGCGTAAAGCAGAAATCAAGGACGATAAATACCATGAGGGAATGGCGTAGACTTTGATGAAGGAGTTAAAGAAGAGCAAAAACAAGGAAGAATAACCTGGTTATAGCAGTAAACTATCCCTCAAGCAATGGGATACTTTCCACAGCGAGCCATCCCCACAACACAAATAACAGCAAAGAAAGAAGAAGGACTCAATGATGTTTTGAAAATTCGCTAAAGGATACCACCTAACAATGGAGATAGATCACAACGGGAGGAAGTTAATAAGTTGAGAAGATCTTCAAGACATATTCGACTTCCGAAGGTATAAAGACTATGCCCGATGAGTAGCATTTCAAGTGTTATAGAACCCATGAATTTTAGATGAAGTTAATGAACATGTGATGAATGGCTAAATGCAATGGAGGAAAGGTAATATGAATCTATAATGAAAAACAATACTTGGGAATTGATCCAAATTACCTAAAGATAAGTAGCCCATTGGATGCAAATGGATAAAAAACCCCAAAGCGAATCACCAGATGTAGTATATATAAGTATAAGGCTAGACTAGTTGCAAAGGGATATTCAAAAATATAAGGTATTGATTATGCTGAACATTTGCACCAGTAACTAAATCGAATATCACATCGGAATATAATTGCATTAGGCGCAAAAGCTTCATTGAAGTTGCATCGCTGATGTGTTAAATCGCATTTTGAAATGGTGAGTTAGCGAAGAGGTTTACCCACTTAACCTGGTCGGTTGAGTAAGGGGAAAGAACACTTAGTGTGTGTAAAGAAAGCTACTAGGGTTGACTAAAATGTAACGTAGGGTCATGGTATGAGAAGATAGACTTTTCTTTCTTCAACAGGGTTTTGGCGCGGGAGTAAAAGTAGATCCAAATCTATATACCAAATTTGATGAACAGGGTAGGTATTGATTTATTTATGCTGATGATTTAATAATTAAGGAAATGCAGAGAGGTTGATTGATGAAATCAAGGGGTAGCAGCTTGTCAGCTGCATTTTGAAATGAAAGATCTTGGTGAGTTACATCACCACCTAAGTCTTGAAGTTTGGAGAAATACATGCCAAACTTTTGTTTGTCAAAGTAAGTATATCGAGAAATACTTAAGAGATTTAAAAATGGATCAGTGTAAGCCTTATACTATTCCCATACCGTAATGTGTGAAACTGGCTCCTGTGATGAAGGGTGGTTCATTGAGGTGAATGGAACTGTGGATAGACAGATGGTGGGTAGTCTCAATTATCTCACCACAACCAAACATGATATTTCATATTCTGTGAGTGGTTTAAGTCACCATGATGAAACCTCATGAAATCCATTGAATGATACAAAGGCAAGATCGGGTATCTAAAAGGTACATTTGATTATGGTATTAAGTATACCGATGCATCTAATGTTGAGTTAACAGTTATTCGTGAATTGATTACCGGTAATATGGATGATCGAAGATCAACCAATCGGATACGCGCTCAGCAATTGATCCGGGTTGCTCTCATTGATGTTAAAAGCAGCCCATCAGATTCTTTGTCCCCACCGCTGCAATATAAAGCCTTGTGTCCAACAACTTTTGAATTTGTTTGGTTAAGAAGACTCTTCAAGATGTTGGAGAAGAACTAAAGGAACCTATGATGATCAGATGCGACAATCAAAGCTCGATCAATAATAAATATTGCGAAGAATCCGATCTATCATGCAAGGACAAAGCATTGTTGAAGCTCGCATCACTTTGTTCGAGAAAGCTGCGTCAAAATGAAATAAAATCTTGTGTATTAAATACCTATGAAAATACTTCACCGACATTTCACCAAGCCCTTGGAAAGATTAAGTTTGAACTGCTTAGGGAGATGTTAGTAGAAGGCAATCCATTCTCCATTAAGGGGAGACTTAGAAGCAATGGAGATGTTAGTCTAGTTGTTCACCTTAATAAGCGAACAAGCCAGCTTAGAAGAGTTAGTTCTCAGCTTCCATAGTTTGTCTAGTTGTCATATGGTTTCAGACAGCCGACTCGGGAGAGTCTTTCCTATATAAGGATGTAATCAATTGCTAATAATGAAGAAGTGAACATAGCCTCCCACCATGTTGTGGTATATTTTATCTTTAACTTACACCCATTTCTATAAAATTAACTATATTGTTAAGACTGGACTGTTTTGAGATTAACAATGACGCAAAATCTTTAACACATAACTCATTATGATTTAATAAAATAGAGTTTTGTGAAATATATAAAAAGCTAATCTTTTTGTTATAAGATTAACATACACCCATTTTTATAAAATTAACTTACTATATTTTTAAGACCGGACTGTTTAACTTACTCCTATTTTGAGGCACGAATGTTTGGAAGTGGGATACAGACGGAGAGAGGCCATCTGGTTTCTCACTAATTATAAAATTATTCCATTTTTAAATCCTAAATGTTGAACTTACATCCATTTTGAGGACTGAATGGTTGAAAGCGGGATAGAGACAGAGAGGCCGTTTGGCCTATGACTAATGTCTGTGGCGGGAACAATATAAATACAGGAGGAATGATATAATTAGCGGTGTTTGGGGTACCTATAATTTTCTAACTGCTATAGTGACAGAGAGAGGCCATCTGACATATGACAAGTGTTTGGACAGTTGGCTCCGTCATTTATAGTCTGGCTGAGTTCTGATTGATGTTGTCATTTTTAGACGACTCTAAAGAATTTTGTGATTTGATTTCTGTTTTCTATTTAATTTGCTTCCGGGTATACTGTGTATTGTCATGGACCTGCAACCGTAGCTGCACCATTGAGTGCTATTATATCAGTCATCCTTTTGGGTTAAATGTGTTACTATCAGAAATCCATCACCATCCGGAATCTATGAATAAAAGCATTCCACTGAGCAGTTAATGAATACAATTTGATATTTATATATTTAATGATTGGCATAATTTTTTTTCTTTTCACTCTCAAGGGATTTGAACTCGGTACTTAATATATAAACTTCAACACTTAGGTATAGAAATCAGGGTAATCATTTTTTTTTTGAATTTTTTTAATGTAGGAGTGATTGTTAAAAGATACACTTGGATCTCAGTACTTATATATATATATATATATAACTCAACATTTATCTGTATTGGAATCAACGTAATCATTTCGTTTTTTAATGTAAGTAGGAACGTTAAAAAATACACTTGGATTCTGTTGAAGGAATTTTATCCTCAAAAATTCAAGAAATATCTTAAATGCGATAGATCGGTTATTCAACTAATTAATTTTTGAAGTATTGAAATTTAAATCTTATGAAATGTTTAGATGATAAAAAAATTAAAGTTACATATTAATAAAATTTAACAGTGATATATAAAGGTAAGCATAACCATTCGGTCTTCTTTAGCGTACGAAGGTATCAGCACATACGAAGTTACTACACGAAACTACACAGATCTCTCCACCTAGGTTATTATTGAAGCAATTTCTACATGATGCAAATAATATTAAGTATTGTACCATCAATATTCTATGGAAAAATATGCTTCAAATCTCGATGTAAATGGGAATGTTCTTTAAAGAGAAACACTAACTGCGTTATAGGAAAGGGCATCCAAATATGAGAAAAGGACACAGAGAAAGCAAAGTGCGATGCAAAAAGTAAATTCATTTAAAGTGAGATGTAATCAAGCGTGGGACTCAAGTAGTTTTTTGAAAGAATGACAGTAACAAAATCTTCAGGGTATCGTATTTTATTTCAATGAAAGTAACAAGACGAGCTTTGTATGTTCACATATGTTATGCCAGTGGTGCAATTTAGCCATTTTCCACTCAATTGCGTTCAATTATTTATTAGTAAATATATGCCTGCCGTTTTTTGAAAGAATGACAGTAACAAAATCTTCAGGGTATCGTATTTTATTTCAATGACAGTAACAAAATCTTCAGGGTATCGTATTTTATTTCAATGACAGTAACAAGACGAGATTTGTATGTTCACATATGTTATGCCAGTGGTGCAATTTAGCCATTTTCCACTCAATTGCGTTCAATTATTTATTAGTTAATATATGCCTGCCGGATATCGAAAGGACTTGCAACTCCGTAGTGGGGTTCGACGCTGGCTGTGATATTTATATTGTATATGACAGTGAATGAAAAGCAGTGGAGAACGGAACTAAGCAGTAATAAAAATGAATGCCATACACAGAAACTAGAACTGGTGAGGGAAAATGCAGAAACACTATAAAGGAAACGGTGATGGATATGTTTTGTTTGGAGGGAGTTGAGTATCGAGGAGCCACTGAGAATATACTGATCATAGTTGCAGCCACGTAAAAGTCGGGGTCCTTGTTCGTTCATACAAACAGCCATATGCGTCCTTTGGAGCTTCCCATGGCTCATTCAAATAACAGTTAAAACGCTTATGACGTCCCTTTGGTGGCTTCTCATCTGCAAATCGTGTAAGGTCAGGTTGGAATCTCTGCACTTAGTGGTGGCGTAATTGGTAAATAAGCGCTTTCATTAAAAGAAAAATTCTAGATGAGCAATACATCAGCAAGCCAAGCTCAGGTTCGAATCTCTACAGTGGTGGCTTAATGGGTAGTGAAGAACTTTTGGGTTGATTGGTAATCAATAGCCTGTTTTTTATTGGCATTATCTAAATATTAGATTTTTTGAAAATTTGAATCAAATTAAATAGATTTTGTTGAAATCTCCATTTTCCTTTTTTAAAATTGAATTTTTTTAATGCATAAATGGATTCAGTATTATGAAAAATTTTATGGCACTCAAATTATAATGACAGTTTTTAATGTTGAGTCGGTCTTAGCTTCTAAAGGTAGTCTGATTCGAGTCTATAAGTCAGAGTGTCTTAGTTAGTGGCACAATGCTGAAGAGTCTAGAGCACAACATAAAAGAGAGGTAGAGAGAACATAAAAGAGAGGTAGAGAGAATAGCCAGGAGAGGAGTGTAAGAAGTCTGAGTGTGTAAATTCAGTAGAATAAGTCATTAGAGCCAAACCTCATCTCTTTCATTGTATTTTGTATTGGCTCACAGTGCCCAAGTTCATTAATATCAAGGTTTTGTGTATTGACAAAGCTTTTGTCTTATTTTTTATTTTATTTGCTAAGCATAACACTATATTATTCAACATTCATAAATCATTTCATTAAGTGTGTGTATTAAGGGTGGTCTTGAGAAATATGTAGTGTAGCTTGTTTGGTGCACAATATTTGAAACTAAGTTGCGAAGAGTATATTGTGCCCACTGTTGATCCATCACATCTACTTTTTAAATTGGTATCAAAGAAGCCATCACATCTACCTTTTAAATTGGTATCAAAGAAGGTTCTATCAGAATAAGCATAAACTCTATTGAAAGTAAAATATTCCTTCTACATCAAACCTACAACCTCCTACTTTTATAGGAAAAAATGATGAGATGTGGTCCTTGACTATAAAATCTTTGTTTCGAGCTCAATATGTATGTGAAATAGTCGAGAATGGATATATTGAACCATTAGATCAGGAAGCATATAATGCCCTCACACAAGTTGAGAAATATGTCTTGAAGGATCAAACAAAGAAGGATGGAAAGGGGTTGCTTTACATACATCAAGCCATCCATTAGAGCATACTTCCAAGAGTTGCATCAGAAAATAAAACCAAGGAAGCATGGGGCATATTACAAACCTCTTACCAGGGTATGGACAAAGTAAAGAATGCAAAACTACAGATTCTTTGAAGATATTTTGAAACCATGTCAATGAAAGATTAGATTCATTCTACACCCATGTCATTGGACTGATAAATGAGATTAAGTCTCATGCTAAAACCATAGAAGACAAAAAAATTGTTGAGAAGGTACTTACGAGTCTTCCTCCTAAGTTTGATAGCCTTGTTGTGACTCTAGAAGAGATCAAATACTTAAGTCAGTTCATTCTAGATGAACTGCAAGTTTCCCTCATTGATCATGAACAAAGATTGAATAGATCAAGTATGTCATTAGAGAATGCATTTTCCACGCAGTCATGTATAAGTCGTGGAAGAGGAAGGGGGAGAGATAACTCTATAGGTAGAGGAAGAAGTTGTGATAGAAGTGGATGCAGTAGCAATCCTCGAAATGTTGGTGGAAGAGGTCAAAACCCAAGTACCAGCCAGTTTGACAAATCGAATATTCAATGCCATTACTGTAAAAAGTATGCACATTATGCATATGAGTGTTGTTAAATTATGATCTTGATTTCTTATGCGGATTAATTCTTTTATTTTCTTCAATACTTTGATTCCATCTTAATACACTTCAACAATTTCAAATCATAATAAAAAAGCAATAACTGTGTAGTTAAGTAAACATGCACATCAACAACACATATACCATGGGAGTATAGGAAGAAAAACCCCAACAAACAATATTCCTTTATTGCATTAATAATGTAAGATCTCTTACAAATATCCACCATGAATGTACTTATTTCAAAGAGCTTGCCAAGATGACTCTGACCTAACAAAGACTTACAAGAACATGCTGAAATACACCTTTGATATGATGCCTCTTTATCATTGATGTGCTCCTCTATTTCTTCACCCTCAACCTGCATATGAAAAATCTGTTTCAAAATTGTGTTTCAAAATTGTGTTGCACAAACTGTGTTGAGGAGAGGGTTCGACCTCTTCTTATATAAACTAAAGAGGGGAAGAGGAGAAGCTCGAAATAGTAACTTGAATGCATGCATTAGTCCTAACTCAGCTTCATACTTTAGTTCAAACTTAGAACTAGACTTGAGATTGGTTACAACTCAACATTACACTTTAGTTCGAACATAGAAATAGACTTGAGACTGACATGTTTTAGTTCGAACTTAGAACTAGACTTAAGACTTTAGTTGCAACTCAATATTACGCTTTAGTTCTAAGATAGAACTAGACTCAAGACTTTAGTTGCAACTCAACATTACTAAAAATAGAACTAGATTCAAGACTTTAATTGCAACTCAACATTACACTTTAGTTCTAACATAGAACTAGACTCAAGACTTTAGTTCAACTCTTGACAAGGCAATTCAAAATTCTCTTCATGGTGGATAATGTTTATACATGCCAACGTACTAGATCAATACAATTACATCATTTTCAATATTAGGAATATCGTTTGTTTCTAGCTCATAGGAATTTTATATTCAACCTAAATTTTGCTAGATACCTTGATTTTTGCTCATGGCTCACAAGGTTTGACTAGGCTCACAGAGGTTGTATGTTCCCCATAACTTTTTCACTAATTTGTCTATGCTCATAGAGGTTGTACGTTCCCCCTGAATTTTGCACTAGACTGTCTATACTCACAGAGGTTGTACGTTCCCCCTTACTTTTTCATTCGACTCACATAGCAGATCATTTTTCGTGACTTTTGGTTTGACTCATAGGGGTTGTCCGTTCCCCCCTAGATTTTTTCAATACCTCACAAGACTGGTTGATTCTCCAAATATCTCTCGCTAGCCTCAGGGTGGCCCATATGGCCTCTCATTGGAGAATGATTGTCGATGCTGCCAAATTTAACACTCCCTCTCAGGGAGGGATTCATTCTCAGGAACAACAAGCTTGCCTCTCAGCTGCACAAACTGTCTTGAGGTTAGAGGCTTGGTCAGGATATCAACTACCTGCTCGCTCGTGGCTATGTACTGTAACTTTATAGTTTTTCTCTGGAACATATCTCGGATGTAGTGGTACTTCATGTCAATATGTTTTGAATTGTCATGAAATACCAGGTTCTCTGTCAATTTTATGAAAATTTAGTTATCACAGTGAACCACCGTCGTCTCGAGATTGTCACCAAACAACCCAGAAACCAATTTTCTGAGCCATACTGCTTCCTTTCTAGCATCACTTGCTGCAATGTACTCAACCTCTATTTTACTCTATGCAATGGATCCATAGTTTTGTCTTGACCAAGAGATCATAGTGGATCCTAAACTGAAGCAGTATCCGGAAGTACTCTTTCGATTCACTGGGCTTCCTGCCCAGTCAACATCTACATACCCATGCAAAAATAAACCACCACTAGATGTATATCTCATACCATAGGTAATGGTCCCTCTGAGATATCTCAATATGTGCTTTTTTACCACCCAATGTCTTTGTCTCGGTTTTAGTCATGAACTGACTTATTGCAATCACCGCATAGCATATATCTGGCCTAGTGTGGATCATGTACATCAATGATCCAATCAGCTACCTATACATGGTGGGATCCACCAAATCTGAACCTGTATCAGAATCATGCATCTTCTTCAGGTTTGTAACCATCTGAGTAGACATGGATTTGCAATCCCTCATACCAAACCTCTTTAGTACATCCATTGTGTATTTTCCTTGTGCTAGAAATATCTTTCCGTGTCTTTGCCACACTTCCAATCCTAGAAAGTAATGCATCAAGCCTAA
>SNQJ01S0017323.1:64539-78444 GCA_010110895.2 Picea sitchensis
GTATGTTGGCAACCAAAAATTTGTCAAATGAGTATTGGGATGAGGTAGTAGAAACTGCAATATACATATTGAACAGATGTCCGACAAAGATTGTGGAGAATAGAGTTTATGAGGAAGCCTGGATAGGCTCAAAGCATAATGTGGTGCACTTAAAATTTTTGGGTTGCATCGCATATGCACATGTTCTAGATGAACTAAGAAGGAAGCCAGATAAAAAAGGACAAAAATTTATATTTGTTGGATATTTTGAAGAGACAAAAGGATACAAGTTGTATGACCCTGTCGCAAGAAAAGTCATAATCATCTGCAATGTTTAATTCATGGAGAATGAAGTATGGGATGGAACCATAGCAAAGATAGTAAAAATTATTGATGCAATGGAGCATGATGACACAGAAGATGAAGTGTTTCAAACACTATGAACAATTCACTGCGCAGTCCCATCTACACCTAGCACTGCGATGCAAATTACAACGAAGAGTACACCAGTAATAACAACAGGTGCACAATCTACAATTAGAGTGCAACAACCACCAACAAGTAGTCGAAGCAATTCTACATCTCGAGATCCAACTGTTGCACTTAAAATTTTTGGGTTGCATCGCATATGCACATGTTCTGATGAATCCAAGAAGGAAGCCAGATAAAAAAGGACAAAAATTTATATTTGTTGGATATTTTGAAGAGACAAAAGGATACAAGTTGTACGACCCTGTCACAAGAAAAAGTCATAATCATCTGCAATGTTTAATTCATGGAGAATGAAGTATGGGATTATAGCAAAGATAGTAAAAATTATTGATGCAATGGAGCATGATGACATTGTAAGATGAAGTGTTTCAAACACTATGAACAATTCATTGCGCAGTCCCATCTACACCTAGCACTGCGATGCAAATTACAACGAAGAGTACACCAGTAATAACAACAGGTGCACAATCTACAATTAGAGTGCAACAACCACCAACAAGTAGTCGAAGCAATTCTACATCTCGAGATCCAACTTTAGCAAGTTTGTTACCAAGAAAGACAAGAAGTCTGCTTGACATCTATAATGAAGACGTAGCAAATTCATTTTCATTTTTTCCTATTTTCAAATAAACATCATTAACCTTTGAAGAAGTAGTCAAGATGATGTGTGGGCACAAGCCATGGATGAAGAAATCAAAATGTACACAGAAAAATAAAATACAATTTATTGATATACTAGAAGACAAGAGGATGTTATAAGTGTCAAGTGGATTTATAAAACCATGCAAGATGTAGAAGGAAATGTACATAAGTACAAGGCAAGGTTAGTTGCAAGGGGCTTTACACAAAAGCCTGGAATTGATTTCAATGAAACATTTGAACCAATTTCACGCATGGACATAATCACAACCGTGTTAGCTATGTCGCACGATACAAATGGCTAGTTCATCAGATGGATGTAAATTCGACATTCTAGAATGAAAACTTAGTAGAAGAAGTATATGTGGAAAAACCACAAGGTTATGAGGTTCCCGGACAAGAAGACAAAGTATAAAGATTGAAGAAACAAATGTATGGATTAAAGCAAGCTCCGAGAGCTTGGTACAATCGCATTGATTCCTATCCCACACAGAATGGATTTTAGAGAAGTGAAAATGTGCCAACATTGTACATCAAATCAAATCAACAAGGTAATGTGTTAATTGTTTATTTATATGTGGATGATTTGATATTTATAGGTGATTTGGGCATAAAAGAAATCAAGATAGTCATGAAGGATGGCATAAAAGAAATCAAGATAGTCATGAAGGATGGATTTGAAATGACTGATTTAGGGATTATGAGATATTTTATGGGAATATAAGCGCACGAGTCGAAAACTAAGATATTTATCTCATAGTACAAGTATGCACATGAAACATGGAAAAAATTCAATATGGTGAATTCAAAAGAAGCACTAGCACCTATCATAACATGATTGAAGCAAAGCAAAGAAGATAAAGAGTCTGAAGTGGATCCCACACTGTTTAAAAGATTGGTATGAATTCTTATGTATCTAACAACGAAATGATGTGACACTATGTATGGAGTGAGCCTTATTTTAAGGTTCATGGAAACTCCAAAAGAATCACATTGGAAGGCAAGAAAAAACATCGTGAGATGTGATCAGAACAAAAGATTTTGGTATTAAGTATTCCATTTTAAAATATTTCTGACTCACTAGATACACTGACAATGATTGTGGAGGCAACATCGATGATAGGAAAAGTACCTTAGGGTACACATTTCATTTTGGAACAGGTATGGTATCATGGGCATCAAGGAAGTAGCCCATAGTGACACTTTCTTTAGAAGAAGAAGAGTGCATTGCAGCTACAAGCACAACTTGTCAAGTAGTATGAATGAGAAGGATGTCAAAATATTTGTTGCAGGAACAACATGAACCAACAACAATATTCTCTCACAAGAATTCAACCATCATGTTATCAAAGAATCATGTGTTTCACAAGAAATCCGCATATTGATACAAGATATCATTTCATCTGAACATTAAAGAGATATGTTTAGAATTTTGCATGTCAAAAGAACAAATTGCAAACATTTTTACAAAGGCTTTAGCAATAAATGCATTTCAACATAGATGCATTTCAACATCTATGCAGTAATGGAGTCCGTGAGTGACAATGAAATGAGAATTCAAATTTTTGATGTAATATTCTTTTGTAATCCCACCAACTTATAATTAAATTATAAGGGGGAGTGTTGCAAATTGTAAATTACAAGTTGGTGAGATATTTATGTCTTAGCCAACAAAAGTAAAAGTAAGTGCAAAGTAGCACATTTACTCAAAAGTCAGTCAACAAGTAGGAAGCTATAAATGCAGTTGATCTCTATTTTCTTAGGTTGAGTTAAGTGGTTGTAAAGTCATTTCGATTCTTCTTTGTTACATAGTAAAATATATAAATACCTTGAAATGGTAGGAAAAAATCATCTATCTAGTATAAAAAGGAATTTAATAAAAATTGAAATTTTTTGCGGTCTACGCCAATTTGTTTATATATCTCATTAAAAACTTTTTAAGATCCGGAAGATTCAATTTTTTGATTCAGTGTTTTTAATATGTACAACATCTCCTCTCATACCCGAGTTGTAGACACCTTTGTCATATTGGAAGTTCTTGGGTAAGAATGTCCGTTTGTATTTAAACAAAACATTGCAGGCTATAGTTAGAAAATACAATGGGAAATTGGCACAAAATTTTATGCTACTATTTTTTCTGGAGGGCAAAATATTTTTTTGTGCGATTTGCTTGCCGTTCATAGAACACAGTTTCATAAACTAATCATAATCTGTTTACAGAGGAAGTCTATATCTAGATACAGATACTTTATAGAGTCATTGCGACAGACGTTGGGACAAAAGTTTTTTAGTGCGATTTGTTTCAGTTCCTAAAATACAATTTCATAAAATATCAATAGTTTATAACTTAGCAATTCTATACAATATATAGATAGACTGTCTTGAGAATGTTTTTCCGTAGGTTAATGCCAAGCGATACAATTATTTTAAAATAGACGTCGAATAAATATTCTAAATAATTCAAAGCTTTATGTTGGATACATGTAAGAAAACTTTTAGCAAAATATTTTAGCACTGTTGTTTTGTCTTAGATAAAGAGACTGGAGGTGTTCGCCTGCCCGTACTAAAGATACGATTGGGAAATGAATTAAGAATGTCAGTGTTCTTTGGATTATCATTTAAAAGGACATTAAATTACGGGGCACGTTTAGCAGCATGTATGTTGGACAATTAGATTGGCTACAATCAACTAGATATCCCACAACGTATATATTGATTTAATAATTAGAATATACAAATTGGTGTTGGAGGCAGAGGTTCAAAAGCTGGAGTTGTGGAGTCATATCACAAGTGTCACATAAATGAGCTTCAATGAGACGCAGTGCACATAATGCCATGTGATTTATGAGATGTAGTGTAAATTATCTATTGCTCTTACAGTCATGGTTTTTAGACCTGTATTCTAAATGTTTTATGTTTTTATTTTGTTTGGTATTTTCTGAGTTTTAAAATTACAGTTATAGTTCCCTCAAAAAAAAAAAATTAAACATTTAAACTATCCCTATATTTTTATTTGTGTAACTTTTCCATATTTTTACATGAGATGTTAATTATTACTTCCTTAGGGAAATCAGAATAGTAATGAAATTTTATTGGTTATTCTTGTTAATTAGTTGTTATTGAATTTTTTTGTTTCATGGTGTTTTTGATTTTGTTATTTTTTAAAATAAAATTTTTATTTTGAAAATGTGGGTGTTAGATGTTTTTTTAATATTTTTAGTATTATTATTATTATTTTGTAAATGTAATTTATGTTTTGCTAAAACATATTTAAAAAACGTTATTAAATATTATAGTAGTTTTCTGCTTATCACCATCCAACAATTTCAACAATTTCAAGTTGACATGGTAGGTGTTTGCAAATTAAATAAAATTCATACGAAGATGAATAATCAAATCACATTGCAAAATGCTTAAAAGAGGAAAATATTGGTCATTCACGTTCAAGTTCGATGTTGGAGTAGAGGTGTGAGATTTTTGAATGAAATTTATAGATGTTGGAAAGTAATAGATTTATAAATATTGTGTTATAACTTGAATATTGAATATTGGATATGCAATTTTGCATTAAGTTCGATGTTGGATGAGGACGAGATATAGAGGAGAGGTGTGAGGTTTTTGAATGAAATTTATAGATGTTGGAAAGTAATAAATTTATAAATATTTTGTTATAACTTGAATAAAGGATATATAATTATACATAGGTACATTTAATTGTAGAAATATATTTTTAGTGTTAATGAGTGTAAATATATTCTTATTGTTAATGAGTGGTTTATTGCCAGTATACTGGTTATTTAATATAAGTTGACAAATTTAATATATATTAGTGAAATCTAATCAACATTATTTTTATAACTTATAAAATCTTGGTTAGTTTATGTAAATATATTATTGTTAGATTAATTTATATAAATATATTAAAAATTAGATAAAAATATTTAAGAAAAAAAATGTTTGTTTTAATAGAATTAAAAAAAAATCGTGGAGACCTTGTAGTTGGGTAAGGTCTTCTATATATGGGAAAATAATATCAAGATCAAAATTCATACTTTTATTTGTTACTATAGGTTTTGGAATGATGTTATTAAATGTTATGAGGTTAAAAGGTCTAATATATGGGGGAAAATAACTTTACTTTGAGATCAACACTCAAGGCATGTTGATCGTCAACTATCAACAACCACTTTAAGAAAGTTGTTGATATATTGCGAATAGGCACCATTAATTTTCAAAGGAGAAAAATGGCAAGTATATCAACCACTTTCTAGTTGACGATCAACATGACTTAAGTACTACCATTAATATATTGATACTAATTAACTATTGTATTGATGAAATATATAATAATAATATATTGTCCCTGAGGTGTAGGACAGTCGGTGAGTGATCTAGATGCCAAGAGAATCGACCACATTAACAAACAAACAATAATAATAATAATAATAATATATTAATGTAATACAATAATGTATAATATTAATGTATATAAATTAATAGTCTATTAATATATTAAGTTAATGTATTACATAAATATAATATATAATAATAATTTATAAATGTAATGTATAATATAAAGTATTAATTAATTAATACACTAATTACATCACTATAATTTATAATTGAAGTATCAATACATTATAATGTAACAATATTAATATATTAATTATGTAATGTATTAATTAATATATTTATTGTCAAAGTACTAAAGTATTAATAGAGTAATAAAATTAATGTACATTTGTATGTATTAATTATTTATTAATGTAATTAATTCATTTAATTAATAGATTACTAAAGTACATGAATATATTAAAGTATCAATAAAGTATTATACATTATTACATTAATGTAATGTATAAAATAAAATATTAATTTGCATTAATGTATAAAATAAGATATTAAATAAGTGATACAATGATGTATAATGTAAGTTAATAATTAATTAATATATTTATGAATTATTATTTAATTATAATATAAGTTAATGTGAGTATTAAGACATAATCAATGTATTAATTAAGTATTATATTTATATAATAATAATATTGTTTTTATATAATACATAAATATATTATATTAATGTATATAAATTAATGATCTATTAATAGATTAATGTAATGTATTACATTAATGTAAAAATACATTACTTTAATGTAAAAAATAAATATGAATAAATTGTTAAAGTAATACATTGATACATTAAAGTAATAGTATTAATATGGATGTTTTAATATATTAATACATTAATAATATATTAATACATTATATACATATTTCATTAAAATAATACATTAATTCATATTACTAATTAAAATACTAATGTATAATTTAATTTATAAATTAAATTATTAATACATTAGTATAACATATTAAACTATTAAAACATTAAAGTAATATTGTATTAAAATATGAAAGTAGTAATGTATTAATACATTAAAATAATATATTCTATAAATAGGATATATCTTCCTCTCCATGAATCTATGGAAATCTTAAATACATTATTAAATTATTAATATATCATTAAAATAATACATTAATAAAGTAGTAATACATAACAAAGTATTAATAATGTAATATATAAAATAAAGCATTAATTAATATTAATGTATAATATACAAGGTATTAATTAATTAATATGTTAATAATGTAATGTATTAATTAATTTATACATTAATAAAATAATAATACATTTACGTAAATAACATTAGTAATACATTATTAAAGTATTAATACATTACTATAATGTAAAAATTAAATATCAATAAACTATCCAAGTAATACATTAAAGTAATAGTATTAATATTAATGTTTTAATGTGTTAATACATTATATAGAATATTGCATTAAAGTAATACATTAATGCATATTAAAGTATCAATAGATTTATTAAAAATGGTTATGGTTCACTATGGTTATCCACGATCATGGTTTCTTATAGTAGTGTCTATTAATGACATTATTACATTAATGTATACTATAATCTATTAATTTAATAGATTAATATATTTTAAAAGTATTCATACATTATTATATAAATGTAAGGTATAAATTAGAGTATTAATGATGATTAATGTATAATGTAACGTATTAATGAATTGATACATTAATCATGTAATGTATTAATTGATTAAAACATTTATACAATATTAATTAATAGAGTGCTAAAGTATTAATACAATAATAAAATAATACATTATTAGAGTAATACTACAAAAAGTCCATTTGATACATTAATAAATACATTAATTGAGAATGACCATGGTTGAATATGGTTGACCATGACCATGGTTAACTTTGGTAGACCTTGGTTGACTTTGGGATGGAAACGTTGACTATGGTTGATTATGGTTGTCCTTCACCGTAATTGATTGTGGTTGAACATGACCATGGTTGACTGTGGTTGATCGGGTTTTGTTATGGTTGAGCATGCCCATGGCTAAACTTTGTTGACCATGTCGATCTGATTATGGTGGGCCATGTTGATTATCTTTAACCATAGTTTACTATGGCACTACTGCATTGCAATGCTAATCATGTTTTGTTCATCACATTGTGACATCCGATTTTGTTTGTCACATGACATCATAAACTTATGGTCATCAAATTAGGACGAAGGTTTTTTGTTTGTCACAGTCCAACAGTGGGTTATCTTCATCCCATTGTCATGTTGGGAAATGTTTGTCTCATTGAAATGTTGGTCTATGTTTGTCACATTGTGACAATGGGTTGTAATAGTCCCATTGCAACATTTGGAAATCTCTATCACAATACGCCATTAGGATATGTGAGTCACATTGGAATGTGAGGATATATTTGTCACCTAAAAAAAAGAGGGGTATGTTCGTCATATTGCAACATACATTTATGTTTGTCACATTGCAAGGAATTGACTATGTTCGTCACATTGCAAGGACAAGGCTATGTTTCTCACATTGCGATATTACTATGTTTGGTAGATTGCAACGCTATTATGTTTGACACATTTCGACGTTTGAAAATGTTTCACACATTGCAACCTTGGGATATGTGTGTCACAATGCAATGTGAGGCAATGTTCGTCACATTTGGACGACAGGGCGATGCAGGAAACAATACAACGTCTGGAAATGACTATCACAATGCGATGTCAGGATATGTGTGTCGCATAGGAACGTGATGATATGTTCATCACATTACGATGTTGCTATTTTTGGTAGATTGCAACATTACTATGTTTGACACATTACAATGTTGCTATTTTTGGTAGATTGAAACGGTACTATGTTCGACACATTGCGATGTTTGGAAATGTTTGTCACATTGCAATGTCCAGATATATGTATTACATTGTAATATGAGGAAATGTTCATCACATTGTGAAGATAGGGCAATGTGCGACACATTGCAACCTCTGTTGATGTTCGTCACATTCTGACGTCTCGAAATGTTTGTCACAATTCAATGTTAGGATATGTGCATCACATTGAAATGCGAGGATGTGTTTGTCACATTGCGATGAAAGGGATATATTCATCACATTGTGACGTTCGTTTATGTTCATCACATTGCAACACTAGGGCTATGTTCGTCACATTGCAACATTACAATGTTTGGTAGATTTCAACGTTACTATGTTCGACACATTGTGACATTTGGAAATTGTTGTGAGATTGTGACGTCAAGATATGTACATCACATTGCAACATGAGGAAATGTTGATGTTTGTGATATTGCAACGATATTTTTACTATCCACATTATGATGGCATGACTATGTTCATCACATTGTGACGTCATTTTATGTTCGTAACATTACGATGTTACTATTTTTTGCAGTTTGTAACATTACTATGTTCCTCAGAGTGAAACATTACTATGTTTGTCATTGTGCAACGTTACTAAGTTCGACACATTGCATCATTACTATTTTCATCATGTTGTAAAATCCAATTTTGTTCATGAGATTGCAATGTTGGGGAAGTTCATTGACATGAGAAGGTTAGTTTGTGTTCAATATGTTAAGATAATGAATTGCAGCAAGAGTTTATATATATATATATATATATATATATATATATATATATATAATGAATTGTTTCCTTTGAAAAAAAAAAACTTTGAACTAATGTAATGAATTGTTTCCTTTGTGAAAAAAAAAAAAAGGAACTTTGAACTAATGTGATATATTACATAGAAGGCAATTTATATTATATAGAAGGAAATTTAAAATCATATTTTTTCTAAGGAATTAAAAGGTGATTAATTGTGCCCATTGCCAATAGGTGTAAGCCTTTCGGTGTAAATATGAAGACAATGGTTAAAGGCATGTTTCTTTTAAACAAATTTAAAAGTGCATTTTATTATAAAGGCATTCCACTTTTAAATAAATTTAAATGTGCATTTTATTATTTTATATATGACTAAATTTCAAAATACATACTCTAATCCCCTCTGGATTTGAACTTGTGACATCTTAGATATAAACACATGCTCTTAACAATTAGACCCACTCCCTTATCTCTCAAAGAAGCAACCCCTCCTAACAATTTGAAGAATAAAACTTACCAAAATATACAATCAAAATATACATAACCTAAGGGACTCTCAATTATTCTGAATGTGATAGTAAAAATATAACTTAATCAAGTAGTTATAACAAAAATTCAACTAGTAATAAAATATAACTTAGTCAAGTAGTTATCTCAATCCCTATTTTATAAATATTTTTTATTGCATCCTCAACCCACCTATTTTTATATCCACACCTATTTTCATAACTTTCGACACGCATCTTTTTTATTCTTATAAAAAAAGAAAAAAGAGCGCACCCGTGCACCCTATGGTATCATTTTAATAATTTTCGAGGCCTTCCACACATTTTAAACTTTTTATTTTAAAAAATATATTAATTCAACCGATTAGGGTTAGGGGAAAATGGTTTATTATAGATAATTTACTTGTCAAATATATTTAAAAAAATTCAACATTTTTATTAAAAACTATTAAAATATTAAATTTTCCATTAAAACTATCAAAAATCTTTATCAAAGCTATCAAAGTTTATAGAATAACATTTTTATTAAAAACTATTAAAATATTAAATTTTCCATTAAAACTATCAGAAATCTTTATCAAAGCTATCAAAGTTTATAGAATATTTAAGTATTTAATTTTGAAATTCCAATCTTAGCACTATGTACATTGAAGAAAGTCCAAAAACTTCTAAGACAGGATACAACCTTCTTTTTTACCCCATACATACATATATATGATATCAAAAACAACTAGAAACTATAACTGAATTGATCCAAAAAATCGTTTCAATAGTAGAGTGTTTACGGGAGCTATTTAGGGTTACTGCTACTATTTTTGAATTTGTGGCGGATATTGATCATAAGTTTATGATGGAGCGTCGTAATTTTTTCGTAGAAGAAATACGAACATGAAGATATGGAACCGTTTGGAAGGCAGTGGATTATGACAAAAAGTGGTGATTTATATAAAAAAAAAAAATTAATAATTCCTGGGGCTTTAATTTTTTTTTCCAGGAATTCTACAGAGTTAGAATATCGATTTTACTCATGGGCAGATACATGGTTACTCTATTTACATCTTCAATATATATAAAGAGAAGCAATTCAATTCCACCTGAGCAAGATCTTCAACGTAAATCCTTGGATGCAGTTCTGGTTGCTGCCGTGGTATTCTGAAGTTTCAAAAAGTGGTGATTCATTTAAAAAAAAAAAAAATTATTAATAATTTCTGAGGTTTTAATTTTTTTTTTCCAGGAATTCTACAGAGTTAAAATATCAATTTTAATCATGCGCAAATACATGGTTACTCTGTTTACATCTTCAATATATATAAAGAGAAGCAATTCAATTCCACCCCAGCAAGATGAACGTAAATTCTTGGATGCAATTCTGATTGTTTCCCTGGTATTCTGAAGTTTCAAAACCCTCAGAGTCGTTGTTGACAACCTTCCATTCGTTACAGGATTTATGGTCTTCCGAATCCTCTACACATTCCACGCAGTTCCCATAGCATGCCCCCCAATCGCAAGCGTGTTATGTGTCATCTTTGTTGTAATTGTTAATGCGGAAAACACAATTACCAATAAGACAAACAATAAAATGCAAGCAACAAAGACAGCAATTTACGTGGTTCACCCAAATGTTGGGCTACGTCCACCAAGCATAGGTATCGGTCATCTTATTATTCANTACCTGTGTGAAATAATTTCAATTGTAACCTCAGAAGTGGCTGATATAACATCCTTCCCTGCTAATTCAGCAACTTCTAAAACTATTGGCCCTAGGAGCTTTCGAATCAGCTGAGCAATGGAAAGCCCTTTGAAGCAAAGGGCTTATTGTAAAAATACAGAAATTCCAGCCTGTGTAATGGCTTGTAACTCGGTCGAAGCACTACACAATATAAAATTATCATCTGTAGAAGATACAAGCATGGATGACAGGTCCCAAAGGTCATTTCATTTCAGAGCTCACGGTAAAATTATTGCATGAAAATTAAACTTAATACTTCCAACATACACTCCAAAACAAACCCTAATTTAAAAAATAAAAAAATCCACAAACTGCAGCATCTGAACGTTTACAAACAAATACTCAAATATCAATTGTATGATCCCTCAGAGCATTCTAGATCAATTAATTCAACATTAAAGCATACCTGAAAACTTTAAATCTTAGTTTTGAAATAGAAATTTAAAATAAATAAAAAATACCTGAATACTTTAAAAGTTGTTTTGAAAGAGAACTTAATCGCGCGAGAACAGTGAAGGTAGAGGAATGGAATGGGCGGAATCGAATGCGTCATCCTTCCAGAACACACACCTGCCATTCTAGCCAAATGGAGCCAGACATTCCACAACTACATTATTATAAGCATAATCAATTGTCAATTTCAGGTCAGTATGATGGTCACCATGTAATTTTTTAATCATATTAAGTAAATGTGAAAAAGTAAACACATAAACGTATGTCTTTATAAATGAGAGGAAGTTAATTTCTGAAAATCTTATTGATTTGACACAACGACAAAGAATATACAATCATCTTTTATTGTCTTTTATTGTTGGCCATAAGATTAAAATTTATGATTAAAAGATTGAACCGTTCATCAATTCCAATAGGGGGATGTCTAAATTCCAATAGGAGATATCTATCGACTTAACTAGAATATACAAATTGGTGTTGGAGGCACATGTTCAAAAGCTGGAATACTATAAATTATCTATTACTCTTACAGTCATGGTGTTTAGCCATGTATTCTAAATGTTTTATGTTTTTATTTTGTTTGGTATTTTTTGAGTTTGTAAAAAATTACACTTCACTCAAAAAAAAAATTGAACATTTAAACTATCCATATATTTTTATTTGTGTAACTTTTCCATATTTTTACATGAAATGTTATTAGGAAAATTAGAATAGTAATGAAATTTCATTGGTTATTCTTGTTAATTAACACACTTACTGGTTGTTATTGAAAATTTGTGTGTCGTGATGTTATTGATTTTGATATTTTTTTAAGCAATATTTGTATTTTGAAGATATAGGTGTTAGATGTTTTTTTAATATTTTTAATAATATTATTATTATTTTGTAAATGTAATTTATGTTTTGCTAAAAACATATTTAAAAAACGTTATTAAATATTCTACTAGTTTTCTGCTTATCACCATCCAACAATTTCAAGTTGAAATGATAGGTGTTTGCAAATTAAATAAAATTCATAAGAAGATGAATAATCAAAGCACATTACAAAATGCTTAAAAGAGGAAAATATTGGTCACTCACGTTCAAGTTCGATGTTGGAGGAGGAGACGTGTGAGGTTTTTGAATGAAATTTATAGATGTTGGAAAGTAGTAGATTTATAAATATTTTGTTATAACTTGAATATTGGATATACAATTTTACATTAAGTTCGATGTTGGAGGAGGAGATATGGAGGAGAGGTGTGAGGTTTTTGAATGAAATTTATAGATGTTGGAAAGTAGTAAATTTATAAATATTTTGTTATAACTTGAATAATGAATATATACCTATACATAGGTACATTTAATTGTATAAATATATTAGTAGTGTGTGTGAGTGACTTATTATTAGTATATTGGTTATTTAATATAAGAGGACACTTTTGATATACATTAGTAAAAAATAATTTACATTATTTTTATAATTTATAAGATCTTGGCTACATTAATTTATGTAAATATATTAAGAATAAGATAAAAATATTTAAGAAAAAAAATGTTTATAATTTTAATAGAATTAAAAAAAAACATGGAGACCTTGTAGTTGGGCAAGGTCTCCTATATATGGGAAAACAATTTCAACATCAAAATTCATACTTTTAATTGTCAATATAGATTTTGGAAGGATGTTATTAAATTTTATGACTCTAAAAGGTCTAATATATGTGGGAAAATAACTTTGACATCAACACTCATAGTTTTTATTTTCCACCACAGGTTTTGCAAGGATGTTATTAAATGTTATGAGGTTGAAATTACATAGTTGACAAAAAAAATCATATTTATTTCACAAGAAAATAATTGTTTGTTACAATTTCATAATATGAAACAAAACATGTTTCAGAATTGAGAAAAAATTCATATAGGTTCAAAAAATCTCACAATTGAGCATGGAAGTTGAGTATGAATTGTAATTTCTTAGTTCACATGCCATAAAGCCTATTTGTGACTTGTAATTTCTTAATTCACAATTCATCAATCCTATATATGATTTGTATCCACCTGATTCACATGCAATGAAACTTATTACAACGGTC